>NADL03000131.1:0-224734 GCA_002205965.3 Kappaphycus alvarezii
GGGATGTTGGACCTCCTCTTTTCGTATTCAAGGGGACAAGGTTACCTTTTCGTACTGTTCTACGAAATGGTTCTGTGATTGATGAAACCCCGGCTTGTAATCTGCCACACCGTTCCACATTGGCACTTCGAACTGAAAGCGGAGGTGTTGACTCTTTTAATTTCAAGAACTGGGCGTTTCGGTTCGTGGATTTCGTAAAGGATCTGACAGCTAACAATAGAAAAGTTCTATTGATATACGACGGCTACAGAGCACATCTATCACTGGATGTGTTGGAAATTTTCCACGACCACAACGTGATTGTTTATGCTTTACCGGCTCATCATCAAGGCAAGACACAACCTCTTGATACAGTTCTGTTTCTGTTTAAGAATGCTTTGAACTCCGCTACATTTGATTGCTTGTCCGCCGACACCAGCCGCCGTATGGATATGTTTGATTTTTGCAGTATCATTAGGGAGGCATATCTTTGTTCGATTACTGTGGACAACATAAGGGCATCTTTTAGGAGAGCTGGCATCTGGCCTTTTGTTCCTCAGAAGCTACTGAACGAACCTCGACTCGCTGATTCTTCTGCGGAGTCTAGAATCATGTCAGTGGAGGAATTAGAGCAGGCGTTTTTAGATAAGCGTCGTGAGTTCCGCGGGCGTGTTTTAGGTGATAATGCTGTGATCACCTCCAATGGGTATGTGGACACGACCCAAGGATGTGTTAACCTCTGATCGTGTGCTGCAGTTGGTGCGGGACAAGAAAAATGCCGATATTGCCAAATATCAAGCAGATTGTCGCCGACGTGAGATTAGAGAGGCACTAGATGATCAGCGCAGACTCGCTGCTGTGAGTTTTTCACAAAGGGTGCGGAACGATCGCATGAAGCGAATGGCTTCTCTGGCTGGTATGCCTGTCGAATCTTTTCGTCAGGGGGTTCGAAGTATTCAAGAACGTCGTGCTGCAGCTCGCATTCGTGCTCGTTCTAGACGTCAGGGTGTTCCACTGGAATGACGTGTCAATTGAATTGTTTCAATTTTTTAATTTCTAGTAGGACCACGGCGCTCGCACTTTTGATCATTAAAACCATTTTGTTGCCTTCTCCTACCTCGCACTCTTTTTCGCCAAAAGCCGCACTATTAATTCGATAATTTCGCCGTTTTGCTTCGTTCTTTGGTATGTTCTAGATAAGACAAAGAGCTTTAAAATGGTAAAAAACCATTTAAATTGGGCAACTAGAACACCTACTGCACTAATATCTGAATTGTTCCGTTTTTAGCGCCCTCCCTTTAAACTGTTGTACAATCAAAAGTTTTAATCGCAACGCAAGTTTCGTGGAGGCAAGAAAATCGGTTTGATTTACTGTAATTGGTAAGTGCCAACGCAGTGCTCGCTGGTGAAAGCAACGGACGGTGTTGTCTAGAGGTGCTTAACTTCTCAACATAATAATGCTGCCGAGGGAGGAAATATTAAAATTTTGGGAAAAGCATACATATCACTACGTTCCTCAACCGCTTAATTTGGTACACGGGACAATTTCGGTATACTTTCGCGCCAAAATAAACGACCGAAACTCTTTCTGCGTCCTACCTCTAACTTAGTCAACAACCATCATTGGTAATATGGAAGTCTGTAGAAGGTTCCTCAATCATATACACAGAGTCTGTGGCCCTTCTTTCGTGTCAGCATAGTTCACTATGCTCGCTTCTATGCGGAAACAAACCGCATTGTTCAAAAAGGGCAGAAAGACAAGAAGCACAGAGTTGGTCAAGGCATGATGCCGTTAAGCTTCTAAAACTCGACTCTCACTCCATTCGAAACATCACAGTAATCACAGGAGTTCAAAAGGCATTGTCCAGCGATTAAAGCATGCCTTAGAACAGGAGGACCGAGAGCAACTGTCAAAACTGGCCAGTAAGAACTGCCTAAGAGGTCACAAGCCTGTCATCAGTTTAGACGAAAGCGATATAATAAGCGCAAGGATAAAAGACGCTACATGTAAAGGGATTGCAGTAGACGATGACCGGTTTCGTTCTGTTTTGTAAAAAGTAGCATCAGATGGCAGAGCTGTGTATAAGTCTGGAGCTACAAGTGCAGATGCTGTGCAAGCCTAACGTGCAAGGCACTCAGACATTGCGCACAAAAAATAGAAAATTACGAACACGCTAAACTAGCTGCTCAAACTTATGACCACGTCGAAACACTGTTCCAAAACATGGAAAGAGTCAGTAATGCACACGAAGGGATGCTTTCTAATCCTAACCGACCATGGAATACGGATGAAACGGGGATTGACACAGCACACAGCAGTCTTTGTTGCAGCCGCTAGTGGCATTCTTGCCTCCGTTTTTCGTTATTTCTGGAAAAGAATTAACTCCAACTGGTGGACTTCTATAAGCGGAGCATTTCCTGAAGCATCGCATGAAATTATAGAGCTTTTTAAATGCACGAACTGGTTCCGCTTGGAAACTGTTATCAAAGTGAGTAACAATGGTTCTATGGAGGGCGCTATCATGTATGCATTTGTTCAGCAAATTAACATGGCCATAATCCGAATCATAAGTCGTTCTGAATCTAAGCTTCTTATTCTTGACAGAAATTCCTCTCAAAAAGATATTGCTTGGGTAGCGAAGTGCATTGAGAACAACATTGAGGTCATTGTGAATACAGCGAACGCGTCAAATTTTCTACAAACATGCGACCAACATATCAACAAGCAACTTCATCACCATATGCGCCAGTTGAGGTATGCGTTTTGCAGACAGGATAGAGTGTACACCGCGAAAGTTAACTTCAACCTTGCGTGCGCAGTATAAGAATGGTCTAACATTTGCCAATTGACGTCATTCGTTCTTTTGAAGTGACCGGTGTAGTGCTTTTGGCAGTTTCACTATACTGACATCTGCAAAACTGATTTTTGTGATCTTTTTTGATCTGATTCACTGCTGAACAGTAGGAATTTTACAACTGTTGGTACCGTATAACCGCCCTACAGGATTTCAGGGCTTACAATATGGACCACTCGGCCCCCAAATTGGACCTGATATCATCGCAGGTGCACGGCACCTATTGGGCCAAGTGTCGACTTCACTTAAATCTAACTTGGACCTCCATTACTTGGCTGAACTTAACTTTACTTACCCCGCAGTCGTAGATAGCCTTGACCTAGCTAACTAGTATTTATACCTACCTGGTCACTAGGGACTCAGATTAAAAGGCCACCTTTTTGTTGGCCCTGAACTTGACTCCGAACTTCCGCCTTTGCAGAAACCTTGCCAACGGCAACTTTGGATATATCCACGTTTATCCGCCCGGGTCACCCTTGTTTTTATTTCCCCCTCTCTATCCAGTATTATAATACCACCTGTGTTGTTTCTTTGTTTGTAATATTTACTCACACTTGGCGCCCTGGACTACGGCGTCTATATACAAACGGTAACTTCAAGCTTGTCGTTGGTGACAACATCCTTATCTCCAAAGGAGATATTCTAGCACTGCTGACCCGCTACTACTTCTTCTTTGTCCAGAATTACACCACTGGTGTCTAAGGTTCTTTGGAATCGATCCATATCAAGTTTCTAGCATTCCGCGGACCACGGCTCGGACTTACAACCCGGAGGACAAATATACCGTCCAGCCGTCCAAGGAATCCCCCCCGCCCTTCCAGCCCCATTTCTCCTCGCCGTCGGCGAGCTGTTCTACTGCATCGCAGGGTTCTCAAAGGGAAAGAGGTACAGCGAACACCCTGTGGGTCTTTGTGTGTGTGTTGGTTCTCTCATTGTCTGACAGGGTTCCGTTCCTAGACGAGAAGAACTGCGCACCGCGTATTGCACTACAACAGGCTTACATCCATTCAACCGTGATTTTCCTGCAAGATTTAGGGACTCTAAGGACTAAAATACAGAATCCTGTTTATTGCTCAAAGCTTTCAGATGCAAGTGTGGCTTCTAATGTTGCTTTGGTTCGTAAAAGGCAGACAGGGCGGGAGGAATTCGAGAATATAATGTGCATCGTAAGCATAAATGGTGGTCTGTCTTTAAAGATCAAGGAGATATCGCCTGTTACACATGAAGTGGAGATAATCACATCTATCCTGAGTGAAAAAATGCCCATAGATTTTTCACATTCTATTGCCACAGTGATCATCAATAACCTAACGTGTTTGCTACTTGAGGCTGGCCCGGCAGCTGCTTGGGTCACTCATGGGCAAATATTGGAGGCCCTAAAACGTAGGTTGGAGGAAGAAGCTTGTAAGCGGGCGGAACAGGAAGAGCGGACCAAGGATGCGAGGATAATTCGACATCAAAGACGACAGCAACAGCTTCAAAATAATGCTGAAAGACATGAAAGGCGGCAAAGGCAGATTAGGGAGAAGCTGGCGTTAAGTGAGAAGCGTAAGCACGAGGAAATGCTTCGAATGGATTCGCCTAAAATGACAAGGATGCTTGTTAGGTTACAGAAAGAAGAGCGTTAAGTTAGGGAGGTAGAAGATCCTAATGGGCAAAGAAGGGTCAAAGCGTTCGATCTCTACAGTTTTGGGCCTTTTTTGGTGCTCCAGGTGGTTGAAGAGGCAACTGTATCGAGGGATACACTGATGGAAAGGTAGAGAAAGAGTGCACCACAATAAACCATTTTTCTGAAAACGGGCCTTTTGACATGCTCAGCTCTTTGTGATCCCATTTGGCGGGTATTTGGTTCTGGTTGGTGTAATGGGTATCAAAATGCTGACAAAGAATGGCTCTTTCTAACTAAGGCGATATGACGTGAAAAGAAGTGCTTCTAGCAGATTTGTTTTCATAAATGCATAAGTTGTACCACTTTTAGCTGTTGAGGAGGTTTAATACAGTATCCAGTATCCAGGAGGACGCGACAGGAGCCGCAGATCAACTGCGACTACGGCTTGGCAAGAACTTACATTACTGCACTGTAGAGCGAGACTCCCCCGCTTGCCAAAAGGCGTTCCACCCGAATCAATCATAAATGCAGTAACAAGACGAGAATGATGGACGAATTTGGAAGGCCTGTGACGGTCAACTTTGACTTCATCTTGGTTTGCTCAGAACTCAGTTCGGTGGCAGATGGTTATGCTTCCGGTAATACCTATCTCCTGTTTCAGCTGAGTTCCGGGTCTAGCCGAGTGCAAGTCTTCGTTGACAATAGCATAGATGCTACAAGATCGCAAGTAGAAAAAATTCAGCGCTTAAGACAAAGAATTGACGTAAGAAAGGGAAAGTATATAAAATGAGGAAAGAAAAGAAGCTCAAAGCCCGATGCTGACTCCAAAAGTCCAAATCTACTCATGACTAACTGTCTCCCGAATGATCCATTGTTGGAGGTGGAGGTTAAGAAACCCGTTCTCAATGGAATCACGAAGCAATGCCTGGCTCATCGGCTTCGGTAAAGTTCTTGGAGCTTCGAATGGAAACAATACTCGATAGAAGTCCATCGCGTAATCCTTCTCGGTAGCTGCAATATCTAGCATCATTCTTTTTCCGATGTCCTTGAGCCCTTGCTGATGAAATTGAATTAGCACCAGCTATTCTTGAAGACCTAAAATGGTACCTGATAGCTAAATACTGCAGCTATATCAAGGGAGTAGGTCAGAGCGAGATCGAAAATGTCGCTAAAGGCAATAGCCTTCCCGGCCATAACTGAACGTTTTAAGCGGCGTTCATTGTATTTTTTGAAACAGATTGGTACTTCTGTTCCGCTTTCATTGCATAAAAAGACTACATGGCCAAGCTGAGAAGAAAAGTATTCTCTGTTAGCAAAGGAGGCATATGAAAATCGAGCAATACGAATGCTTTCGAAATTCAGCCTCGGGATACGAGGGCAAATCTGATTCTCGGTGGCATAGCGGATCGCCTTGTTTAGTTTGTGTATTTTTGAAGCCTCATTTTACTGAAATTGGGCATAAGTGACGTGTGCGAGCTGAGATATCTCGACTAGAAAGTCAAGTGTGGACTGTGCTATCCAAGCAAGTCTCATTCTTATCAATCTAAATTGTCCGAAGGATGCATTCAGAGGAATTTTTTCGAACTTACGTCGGTAGCTCTGTTGATCGATTAAGATGGTGCCATCTTTGAGAAGATTAATGCGACATTTATTAAAATCGAGAGTCGTAAAAGATTTTTCCTTCATTTCGATATTCTCTTTAGTTATGTGCGGAAGATTTCAGAATTCTGAGCCTCCGCATAGAATCAAATCGTGTACATAGCCTCCGCTAAGCCCTGACAAGCATACTTCCCTTTGCAGGTAGTACGGGACTGGATCAACTCAAAAAATTGTCATAAAAAGGTTCTTTGGGTGACATTGGTCTACTGTGACATTCAATAAGCTACCTGAATTACTCAGGTTATACAATGGACGAAGCAAACTGAAGTATTGCTCAGGCCACAACTCAAACAATGGTCCAGGGCCCTTGATGAATATATCCTTGCAGAGAGGCTCGCTAGATTGAAGTTATGCTTGGTTAATGTCTGCTGTCCAAGTATTGAATCCAAACATTTGCGAAGTTTTGAATCCAAACATTTGAGGTATTGCAAGGAGAAGACGTATGGATGCGGGCTGCACGGTGGTCGATACATGGACCAACATGTTCTTGAGTTTATCCCTATGACCTCAGATCACATACCAGGCCTTTTACTTCGTTTTACCGTCCAAGATAGATTTTACGGAAAGGATGAATCTACCCAGGAGTATGTTTAATTTTTTTGGGGTATCTTCTTTCAATATAAGCTTGAAAGTTCCTCGCCAGAGAAGTCATTTAATCTCTTCGCGAATTGCCTGATTAATTTCAGGACCTTGCGCAATGTCATTTTTAGGATCAAGTCCTTCTGTATAGAATATTTGATCCTTCTCTGTTGAACGGCTTATTCTTGGCTCAGATACTGTCGAGAGCTGTGGGTACTCTCCAGAAACGAGGACGGAAGCTAAAAGTCCTCCCGGACCAAGCGTGTCGTTCATGGCCTTGACGGACAAAGCAAGCGCTAAATGCTTGTCTGCACCAGTTAGCTTCTACACTACTGTCGCTTACTTCCACATCGGTGACACGAGCCAAATGAATGAAGTTCGGGCCAAGTTATGATCCCTGGTCAGTGAGGATTCGAAGCGGAGGTGCTCAGTACCAAGTGACACGCGGAAACGGTTAGGCGCGCGCTGAATTCGCTAGCAATTGTCGCAACGCGTTGAAATCTCTTTCAGATGCAAGTTTCTCTGATGTGGCTTCTTGGGTCAGGCTCGCTTGATAAGATTGAAAAGTTTAGACGCGCCTGGATGGAAGAATTAATGGTGTAATCTGCTCAACAGAGTCGTTGTTAGGAATTTTACCTTCGGCACGTTCAGAGGAGCAAAAAAGTCACGGCTTGCGGACCTTCTTAATGGCACGTAACAGTAGTAAACACAGTAGACCTTTCCTTCTCGTGTATTGTGGGTAACGTGCTTAACCAACTGATTATAAACGGTACATGTGGTTTATAGTGTCAAGTCCAAGAAGAGCTGGTGTATCCGCTGCCACTATACTACTTCTAAATGTACTTAGGGTACTCCAGCCGCCGTAAGTAGTTGAATGCGGATTCGACCATGACAATCGAAAAATGCGTATGCGAGGCGAAACCTATGGTTCGAGGGGAATATTTCCCGACTTTTGCAGTCGAATTTTTTCAAGATACGGTTAAGATTCTTGCGTCCGGTAGCAGATCTATGGGCTCTGATATCACAAAAAACCAAGGGGACGATGAGATGCCGTTTATTTGCGAGTTTAGGTCTCCCTATACGTTTGATAGGTTAATTTAAACCTTATCAATCGATAGTTTCCGGAAGTGTTTTCTCTGGAGACGCATACGTGGATCTACATCGTCCCGTCGCTGAGACGAAAATCTCTTTCGTAGTTCAACGAGTGCGAAACTTCATGCATTGCTTTACTTATGTGACCAAGGAGTATGTCACTCTCTAATGCCTCATTGAAGTTCGATTGGCCTGAATATAGCGTCAAGTGAGTTACTTTCAGCTTGATAATGCTCGAAGACTTACCATTAGTAGGACCTGAACACATGATTGAGTCAAATGCAACTAGTTAATCATTCTCAGTTTGCAACGTTCTTGTTCGCGCTTAGCATAGTCGAAATTTCCAAGAATGGAGCCCTGTTCTCCCTTAATGAAATTCGGCAAACTGTGCATCGAAGATTCCACTTTTCGAATGCGTTCACGCGCGTATTCCGCGATGTGTTTCGGGTCGCATTTATGGGCACGAGTCCAGTGAGGATGGCCACACTTGTAACATTATTTTCCGCGGTTGCGAATTTTATGGACATTTCGGGGGTAATAGCTCGATTTTGACGGATTCGGTCTTAAATTTGATCGACTTATGTAGCGCGGTTAACGTCCACATCGCATATGTTTGGTCTTGATCTTAGCTTGTTCATTGACTAAACCTGTATATTGAAGGCGATTTCTCGTGTCTTCTTCTTGGATACGCATCTGAATTTGGCTGTGACGCGGGAGGGATTCGTAAAGAGAGGTAAAAAATTATTAAACATAATACCAAGGGTGATGATTTTCTTGACAGGGGAATCGGACCAGTGCAAAAATTCCGAAGCGGTGACAGCATTTGTATGGCAGTCAATTCTGTGGGCATCATCGCTGGATGCCTTGGGGAAGTACGGGGAGATTTCATCGATTAAATCAACTATTCTTGTAATTCCTTCAGAGACATCGGTTATCCCTTCTGAATCCATAAACGAACGAAGATGAAGAGATTCCAATGTTCCTCTTACGCGTAGTCTCCTCGCATACCTTTTGTATTCGTTACGAACAACCTTATATTTAGAGTTTTATGTCATGTTTGACGTGCAGTTATTGAAATAAAATTTGTGAACGGGGCTGTCTAATGTTTTCAACAGGTTTTTAGTCTATTTTCTGTCAGAATAACTGTTCTGCTCCGTGGAAATTTCGAAAAGCTTCAAGGTATCGTTGATATCGACGTCTATTTTTCCATTTAAATTGTTATCTTTGAAGAGGCTCGCAATGAACATTGCCTTGCGGAAGTCTTCTCATCGGACGTTCATGCGCTCCGATCTGAACCTCCCAGGTTCACCAGGGGGGGGTTATGGATTTTCAGACGGAGAGTGCGGATTATTTATTTAGATGGGAGGCAGCATGGGCAGTGATCCAGAGACGTTGGAAGGGGCCATGGACAGTGATTCTTTCACGCGTTGAACGATTTGACGGCTTAATCCTAAGTCGCATCAAAGAAAATTTGCCATCCATTTGTGAATCATTATTCGCAAATCGGTGATTTCCGCAGGGGATCTGATGCTTTTTTCTATATATCTTTCGGGTGTGGTCAAGCGAAAAAGCTTCGCTAAGTCGTACATAACACAGAGAGCGAGCTGCTGAAAAAACTCCGGGATGAAGATGTACTGTGGTGGTGGCAGAATTTCGGCAAGATGGTTTCGAACTTCCTCGGGATCCGGTACTCCGGGCGACGACGTGGAGGAATCAGGAGATTCATCTTTGGGGCCGTAAAATTCCAACTTCGATTTAGCGGCTCGAGCGGATCTTCGATAAGGGATACTGAACTGATGACTTCACGATTTTCTTGAGGATCTTGTCCGGCTTTGACTTGAACGAGGTGCGAGTAGTTGGTGACATGGCGTTAGAGTCTGTTGTTCAACAAAACGAAAGAGAAGAGGGTATCGTGAATGGAGGAGCGTAAGAGCAGGGGCTCTAAATCCGGATTTTTGTTGAACTCGGTTCTTGCGCAGCGCGGTGAACTGCTGTACAATCAACAGTTTTAATCAAAACCCAAGTTTCGTGGAGTTAATAAGATCGGTTGGATTTATTTGGGAAGTGCTAAGACAAAGCAAGCTGGTGAAAGCAACAGACGGTGTCGTCTAGGGTGCTGAAACTTTCAGTATAATAATCCTACCGAGGGAGGAAAGCAAGAACTTTGAGAGAGGCACTATCACTAAATACAGTATCCGTGAAAACGCGGCAGGAGCCGCAGATCTACTGCGACTACGGCGTGGCAAGCACGTACAGTACTGTAATGTAGAGAGATATACTGGAATATAATTTCTATTATTAGAATCTAGTAGCAGTGACGAGATTAACCAGAGATGAGTGAATAATGTGGATCACTGAATCCAACATGAAAAATAAATGAGAGAAAGAGAAAACGAACAACTTCATGGTGGCATCTCAAAGATCAAAACAAGGAAGATCTGGGCACATCCCCTTATTCACTCTCTAGCGTTCAAAGCACCCACCCACCTATGGTGAGTTCCCAACATGGGGAACACAGGTGCAACCAAAATTGGCAGGAAATGCAGAAGTGCTGACGACTGCATACCATGAAACGTTGGGTTAGGGCCTTCACTAGACGAAGAGATTTGGACTTGCTTGGATTCGAACAAACTCCTGAAAACACGTCTACTCAGTCACATGGTCGGTGGAAGGAGGCATCAATCAAAGCAAAGAGCGACATCATTCTGTTTCTCAGAGATGTCCCTCCTGCACAAGTTCTTTAAGTTGTGGATGACGATGATGCATTAGCAAGACAGATTGGGATAGGTTGGAAGAATTATATGCCACTGTAGATTAGAAGCACCACTTTCATAAATTTTTTAATATTTTGGAAAAGTTGGCTACGTACGATGTTGAAATTACAGATGAAAGCAAAGCTGAAAAGCTTCTACGAAATCTTCAAAAGTACTTTAGTTCTTTTAATATTATGATTTCCGGCAGGGTGATGACCCGTATGTGGATGAGGCGACGCTCCGGGTCTAGGTTGCTGTAAGCCAGGTGGTCGGAGCTTTGGGAGACATCAAGGATGAGGGCGTGCATCGTCGCCCTCCTAAGAATAAATGCAATGCATGAGACTGGTAACTTGGCTGGAGATCACTGTAAAGGTCCTGCCATAAGGTACAGCGTCATGGATGGGTTGCAGAAACAGTGCGGTACGCACCATTCAGGGGTTCTGCGAAGACAAGCTTGATGCTCCGCCTTGCATCCTCCCTTGAGGGGTTTTACCTACAACCAATTGGATGGAAGGACTGAAACTTAGTGTAAATAGCCCGCGTAGTAGTGTGATTTTAGATGTAGGTCCGTTTGGTTACTGAAGCTCGGGAGTTCTTAGTGTGGAGTAAAGAAGGTAAGCACTCCTAGGCCCCAAAATACCCCATCGCAGTTCCTAATCATCGGAACCATCCTGTTCATTCAAACCCAGCTGGTTAACCGCCCGCCCATTGAACGCCTTGAATTCCTTGCTTCCTTGGTTACTATTTATCCATTGGTTTGAATCGTTTCCCCTTGGTTTTTTGCTCTACCATGCTGATTTGGTAGTGAAATTACTTTCGATCGCGGGGTTTAAAGTGTGGATGGAAAAAATGTCCCACAATTGAAGCAAAAGAAAAGAGGATAGGTGTTCAAGTGGAAAATTTGGAGCAAATTCTGCAAGGCATAAGGAAAGTGGAGATAGTGGTGTAACAAATGTTAGAATATCGAATACAGATAAACACTAAAAAGACATGATTTGTTATGTTTGCGTACGTCAAAGAAAGATGGCAAGCGAATGTTGGTACAAATACGACGACTGAAATCGGAATGTTCATACACGTGGCTTTTGCCGCGGAAGATCCCGTGGTCGTAACCTAGATAAAACTATCAGAAGTTTAAGAGGATTTCAAAGCACTTTTAACTTCAATCACAGAACGTATGGTTCTAATCAGTATTCCTCTTATGGGGACGAATTCAGAAGTGACCAATTCAATGACTACTCTCTGCGGGACTTCAATAGTATGTATTTCCGCAATGGAACGGATGCAAATTTTGGATTTCGGATTTATCAAAATATTCCTATTCCCCACTAAAAGGTTATCTCAATCGGAGGCATGGTATCAACCGCAGTGGTGGATTTAATCATGGATTTATGACAAAGATTAAGTTCTGTAGCAAGTTGGCAAAAGTAGACAGAATGAAATCTGAGGAATGGCTTATCGACTCCGGGGGCACTCATCACTTTGTTTATTGCACGGAATTTCTTCTTGAGTATGAAGTTATTAATAATGTTGAATCGCCCTCTTGATTATCAGCATATATTGGAAAAGGCCATGTTTTCCTCCCTCTCGACGGAGGTATATATGTAAAGGCATTTCTTACACCATAATTCTCTCCTAAAATTTTATCAGTAGGAAAGATTTCCAAATATTTAGATATTATATTCTAAAGCGAGGACGATGATGAAGAAAATGCAGAAAATTTTCTTTATTCCCGAACGTCATTTGGAGGATAGTTTTCGACACTGAAATTACAGATGACCTGCAAAATATAGATTTTATCAAGCCAGGGACTAAAATTAACTTGCTCGTGATGGATAAGTCAATAAATAATCCTCCGTGCAGTTCATGCTTTGGGTGTGGAGCAACTATTATGCCTAAAATTTAGACCTTGTCTTGCGTTGGAACTCTCTTGTTGGTCACCCTTATTCGCAACGTTGTATGAAGCTGGCTTCATCATTGGATCAAGTGCCCAATTTCACTAAGGGATTATTGGGAAGAATTTCCTGCATACCATGTGCCATAGCAAATGCTCGCCGTGTATATATTCTTCAAATCAACAGGATCACAAAGGAAACATTTTCAATTAAATCATATTGGAACTAGAGGGAAGACAAAGCATGCATCTGTTGGTGGTAGCAATTGCGCAATGGTCGTTATGGACTCCCGCACCACCAAATCAGATGAATTCTTCATCGCTCAGGAATCGCATTAAAAATGCATTGATAGCTCATAAGGCCCGTCGTGAGAATTTTACCGGATTTAGCATCATCAAAATAAAGTAAGAAAGCACTGGTGAAAACTTACCCGATACTGTTATTCATTTTCGTCGCAGTCACGGAATAGACGCAAGACTCCCCAGCTTATGCGCCAAAAGTAACGAAATGCAGAGAGATTGGTACAAAGATTTTTCCACGCAATCTATTCTTATTGCTGGCATCAGGTCTTCCTGATAACCTTTGGTCGAAGCAATCGCACATGGGAATTGGTTGCGCAACAGATGCATCCAGTATTGGAGATAGAATCTAATTCTCGTTTGGAACCCGATCACTCGAACCAACTTTATCAATATTCACATCTTCGGGCAACATAGAATTTGCTTTCATTTACAGATTAGGGACTGAACAGAGAAAGAAGTTCAAACCAATGGCATTGCATGGGCATTTTTTGGAAAGGAGAGCAACGAAGCGCTTTTCACATTTACATACCGGAGCTCAAACGGGTCATTATTACGAGGCAACTAGATTTTCAATCATTTTACAACGATAAATAGCCTAGCGGAACAAATCTTCTATACATAATCTCTCGTTAGAGCGAAATCTATTCTAGTGAAGGTAATGATGGAGTCGCGGAGGAGATCTTGGGACGTGCATATCTCGCATACAGATAACATCTCCGGTTTGCAATATCTTCCTGTTCCAATTCCCTTTGCCGCCCTGTTGACCCTAGGGTCCCACATAGTTTTAAGGAAGAACTCCGTGACAGAGATGGTATGATTCTATAGTTCGCAGATATAATGAACTTGTCAAAAGGAGCACATGGAGCTACATCCTTCGCGCCACTCAGATTAGCCCAATACCCTTTATATGGGACTTCAGATTGAATTCCTTGGGTGCAGAAGGTAAAGATCTCTTACTAAACTCGCTTTCCTACTTACAAGTTGATTTGGAACGTACCGAAATGTATTTCGAACAAAGAATCCTTTATGCACAGGTCGCGTCCTATGACTCCATTCGTCTTTTACCAGCATATGCTTCAAACATGAGCCTCGGTATCGAAGAAGGGGATGTGCCAAATGCTTATCTGTATGGTCAAATGGAGGTACTAATAACCATATAACAACTTACCCTATAAGAAGTGGCTCGTCCAGGACTCATACGCGAGGTAGTGAGGTCGACGTACGGAGCCTGACAAAAAGTAAACATTTCGGGATCACTGATTTGTCAAAAGATAATCGGTTGGTGATTTTCAGTGCTCGGAAGTCGATCAAATAGTTTTCTTCAAAAATATACAGCAGCGAGTTCTAAATTCCCGCTGCAGTTTTAGATGACATGCTAGGCATCAAAAACTTGAGAAGTTTCCTAGAACACTTTAAGAAAAGGCTAGATGACAGGTTCTATGTCAAGTTCTTTGGTGAGCTGAAATCTTTTATTAGCTATGAAGTGATGCGCACATCGGACGGTATCAAGGTTAAACAACGGCACTATGGCGTTGAATTGCTATAGAGGGATGAAATGAATGGATGTAACGTAACCTGGACACTGATATATTCCGATTTCAACATAAAAAGAGCCCTCGATGGAAACAAATAGTGGGAAGAGTTGAATATTACAAATAACGCTCAATTTGTGGAGAACTACTGTATCTAGCGGCCTGCACAAGAACAGACCTATCCTTCAAAGTTAGGGCTTTTGCATGAAATTTACATGCACCACCAGACGACACATGAACTCAGTGAAAAGAGTCCTCCACTATATTAATGCAACCAAATAAGACGTTCTTCACTATAGCTCTTCAAGAAATTTCAATGAGGGAAGTCTGGCTAGTTTCTCAGACTTAGACTCGGAAGGTGCAGGGACACCGGATTATCAATGAAGTTACATTTTTCTGATGTAGGAGCCCAGTTTTATAGAAGAGTTAAAGTCATACACTTATCGCTTTTCTTCTCAGGGGCAGAGTATATATAGCTCATCTTCATGCACAAGACAACTCTCTTGGTTTCACAGACTGTTTACAGAGATATTGAATGGGACCCATTTGAAGATGGAAACAGGTTTATGAAGTCGAAAACTTGTTTATGGATAGCACTGCTGCACAAAGTATGGCTTCCAGAGATGAATCTTCCCAAATAAGCACATAGACATCAAAGTTAATCATATCAAGGAATTAACTCAGAATGAGACAGTTGAGCTAAATTATACAACATCATCTAAAAATGTTGCTGAAATCTTATCAAAAGCAGTCGACTACAAAACACTGTCAAATCTCTTGAAAAATGGCTTGTGAGGCTTCAAACATGTATATAAGAATCTTTTCCTTTGTTATTGTGCTTGCGTTGTCAAAAAAGAACATCTACCTATTATTTCAATACTTTTTTTGCTTCTTTGGCTGCATCTCTTCACAATAAGGGAATTAAATTCAAACTCTGGACTGTTGTCCAGAGTTTGAGTATCTGATTCGCACTACTAAAAAATTTAGAGCGGCAGAATATTACGATTCCTTTATCGAGGAGAGAGGTCAACATAATTAAAATTAATACGATTAATATGACATGATTGGACCAAATAGGGCTCTCTGTGAGAACTATTGTGAGCTTTGGGGATAATGTTGCACTGGAATATGATTTTTGTTATCGTAATAGAGCAGACGATGACGACAGTAACCCAGAAATGAGTAAATAATGTGGACCAATGAATTCAACATAAGAAATACACGAGAGAAAGAGAAAGAGGACAGATTCACCCACAAACCGTTGAAATAAAATGAAATTCTGTGAATAATGGGAGGGAAAGGTAAATCAAAAGGAGAGGAGAACGGAAATATTTTCATCAAAATATTAACTGGGCATCCGCCGCTTGAACAAACAGGCTCCTTCGTCTGTAAATATACCTTACAGATGGATATGAAGAAGACGTACACCAACCCAGACGGACAATTTCGAAGAAAATTGCGCATCGTAGCTTTACAGGGGGAGGAGGGAATTTTGGGTGCTCCTATGAGATACGTAGGACGGGTACTTTCTGAGACGGGGGTGTTACTTATGTGATATCAGAAAGCGTGACCTAAGCGTGAACTGACATTTGATATATATTTTATCATTTTAGTAGGTTGCGTTCTCTTGGTTGGGTCAGGATCTGTCTGGATAACAGAGCCCATCTGGTTTGAATTTACCGGTTATATATTTTTTCTTAAACCGATGACTTACTCAGGCCGCTATTCGGCTGAAAACCTGTGTTTATTTACTTTAGGTAAAATAGTGCAGAGTAAAATTACATTGACCAAATGTAGTGGGGCGAGGACTGTAAGAAACAAAATGCTGGTGAAAAGAAGCAGATTACATTGTTTTGCTACCTAAGCAAATATGACAAAAGGAGATACCAGAATTTTCTCCAATAGAATGAGTTTAATAAAAGAATTTAAACTTATAAGGGGAGCCTAAAAGGCAATTTCATCATTGAACTCTTTGACTGTGTATATTGCGGGTGGCTATGTTACCCACGCACAGTAATCTAACAACCAACCTACTTTACCTGAGTCCAGTTGAAACTAGGTCGCCTAAAATATGACTAACAGGATCAACTAGTGTTTTGCTATCCATACAATATTTTGAAACCCATCCATCTCAGGGTTTGATATCCATTAAGTTGTTCATGTAAATTGCTGTAAAATCACAGTGTACACAGTTCAATGTGTCACTGTTGGGTAGCTGCATCAAAAAGTTCAGGTTCTATGAAATTATAAGTATATGATCTTAGTAAAGCTTAGTGAGTCTTCATCAGTTCACCAGTTCAGTAGAGACGATTTCATTCCTTCATTTTTGGTTCATAGATTTGACCTTTCCAGACTTCTTTTTTGTCTTTGCGTCCCTATTTAATCTCGGATACAATGCTCGTGTTGGAATGTTCCTCTAACATCAATAGTTATGTGCCCAGCTTACACGAGATCTGAGGAACCTTTCGTAGACTGATAGAAGAGGCCCTCGAGAGAAGTACTATTGTGCCTTTGTTTTGTTTAAATCTTTTCCTTACAAGCTGTCAAGTGAAAATTCTAATAATATTCAGTGGGCTTCAAGGAATTATGCTACAATCCTACCTGTCCGTCGTGCATAATATTTGTGCAAGCGGCTGATCGATGCGGAAATAAAGAGTTATTATGTTTCAATGTTGATCGCCAACTGCATTTGTAAGAAGGACTCACTATCGATCGTCACTGATACTTTTCCAAGATTTCTATCTGTGCTGCAGAATTCACGCTCGGATACTAGGACATCTAGAAACTATGAATCTTGCTCTGAAGTCAATTTATACAGGCTCAATTTGGTCATCGGTGATATTAAAATCCTTAAATCAATTATGTCCTGTATTTTGGTACCAAATTCAAATCTCGATCCCAACCAGTGCGTTTTCAACATTCCTGCTGCTATTTCCAATGCAGGATCATCTTGTTCCGCTATGAGCATAAATTCCACTTTTCTCCACTGCGCCGAAGGAAATAGTATATGAAGATATACCATCCGTCATTAGAGCTGAGAAACCCAAAATGTCAATAACAAGTAATCTATGGGTGCTTTGTCTGCATACTAAATTTCCGACACCATGGGTGGTGACAGAGGGTGGAAAGGAATAATTTGACACGAACTCAGCTCACTAGTCTGAATAGTCGCCCAACTTGTACACTACGAAACCCTTTTTTGCATAATATCATCTTATGCAAGCACAAATAACATTTTTTGATTTGATCAATCAAATCAAAAAATGAGTTTTTCATTGGCCTTTGAAGGTACCGTGCACATCTCTAGAACGTTCCGGGAAGACAATGAGAGTCTTACAAGTAAAATACTTCAACAGAAATTTGAATGTCCCGCCAACTTTATATTAATATTCCCTACCATTTTTTCAAAATGCTCTCCCAAGTTCAAACAAATAATGTCATATAATGTTTACAATATCCTCTATCTACCAAAAATTACGGTTGCCAGCGAAACTCTCAACGCCTGTACAGGCATAAGTTTGTTGTCTATTGCTACTGAATGGACAAACCCTCATTGTTTTAAAAATTGCCTCAAGAAATTAGACGATTCATGGCGAATGTATCAAATATCATTCCATTTTCCACTCCATCACTGTCAAACCTACAATTAGAACTCTGTATGTATGTATATACCTTCTGCAGTGCCTGGAAACAGAAAATGTTGCATTGGCTGATGCCATGGTTCGTTGCGTATTGTGATGAAGATAATGAATAAGAATAACCTTTTCTTGAGAATATCAATGAGACGATTTTACATGAAATTGTACCATACAATATACAAATACCTACTATATCCACTATAACCTACATAAATTTCGTGCTATGCTATACTCCACGACTTTCTCCTCCGCACAATTCAGAGAAAGAGCAATGTGAAGCACTTTTATTTTGTTGATTATTCCACGCAGCGTCGGTCGATTGTTGGTCCCTTCAGTTGATCGTCACAGCACGGGATTGTATGGGTGTTGTGCAAGATACTATTACAAGCAAACTTGTCAAAATACTGAGATGTTGCCCAATTCTTACGGGAGCTAACTCATGGGGGTGCCCATTCCGTACGAAAAGCCCCACCCGACATGATCAGTAGTTGTAATCTTTTGACGCTTCAAGTTCATGCAGCTTTTGCAGACCTGCATGCATCCGATCACAAACAAGGTACCCTGCACGTGATTCGAAGCTAGGTGATTCAAAAATACCAGCAAAAACGAGCGAAATACGAGCGGTAATGAGAGCCACCAGTAATAATTACTCGCATAGACGTCAAGTTGAAGGCCGTCGGTACTCACTGGTAAGGATGATGACGAAAGAGACGTAATATGATTGACCATTATCGCGCAAGTAACCTATATTATCCATCGAGACCTGGAAGTTTCACGTGATTACCTCACCCCGTACGGGATGAGATTCCTTCCATTGCCATTTTTTTATTCAAGTGAACTTCATTGTTGCTGCTACTCGCCGAAAAGGATGAGGAGAAGAAAGGCGAAGGATTACCATTCAAGAAGACGTACGTCTGACTTGTTGTGATAGTTAACAGCTAATTAACAGTTGCAACTGTTCAATGAACTGGCGCGATTTCAACAAGTGGATTGTGTTCTAAAGTAGAGAGCTGAGTACCCAGTTGAACTTGTAATTCAAAAAACAACCGCCCTCAGCGTTTACCTTTTTTCCTGAAAGAAAAGTTCACAATATTCTAAATAGATGGTCGCTAAACTGCCACGAATAAATGCTAGCACTTGAATCTCCAATGAGATGAAAAGAGCTGCAACCTGCCTCCGAATGGATGGCCAGGAACTTTCCACGTGATTTTCCATTTTCAGATGGACTAGAATTTGGACTCGCAAATAGAAGCAATGGAAGTAAATAAAGTTAAGGACTAAGTGATCATACGAAGTGCTCATGTAAGGTCCACAACGCTATGTTATTATTAATTATTAAATTAATTATGAATAGTAAGTAAGAAGGGATCAACGTGTATGACATTGGACCTCACGACGACATTTACTCAATAGAAAAATATGACTTTGATCTTTATGAACACATTTACCGAAGAGAACACGCGGTGCTGTGGTGAAGTCTTTATAAGAAAAGTACAAAGTCTATTGCACTAAGCAAATCTTGGCAGATACCCATTTGGTGTTCGCTGAGCAACCATTAACCCTCCATCGAGTAACGACCTTCTGTGTCTCAGCGACACCTGAGATACTGGATGATAGTAATGGTAATCATTACTAACAGCCCCTCAAAGTCGCAGCAGTGATTTAATCCAACCTTTCTTACACTATCACACATTAGTACCATTTGGAGCTGGTCAGTACTGACCAATCCTCTTCGAATATGCAATTCGTTTGAATCCTGAACAGTGCACTGGACACATACACAGAAAATATCGTTATCTCCTCGCTGTACGAATAGGAGTGGTGCAAAGAATATGAGTTTCGAAACCGTTTGGTTTGCGGAGCCCTTACAACAAATGGACATCTTTCTTCGTTGTTCAGTAGAATCTGAAACGCGCTGTCCATCGATAACGTATTTAAACGGTTTGGTTTTCCAGTAAGCCGCCCATGCCTTGTTTGAAGTGACCGTTTTGCTTCCACTTATACCGTACATTTTGGACCGCTGGACATAGTATGAAATTCATTCTCACACCTTTCTAAGGAATATTGTGCAATATCTTCGAGAGGTACATTTCCACAGACTATATGTGCAGTGTGCACTGCCTGGCTAAAATTCTTCTTTCCCGTCCACTTAACCTCTCCCGGAAACCGAAATGCATCCGTACGGATGTCCTTTCCGCATCTTTTCACTAGGGAATTTTTGAAAAGATTGATGATTGCAGCGTCTGCGCTCTCCATCAGATTCGTGCATTCTGAACCATGCAGAAAGTCTGAATCGGTATCGAGCAGATTTTTCCTTAAAGAAACTCAATACACAGAACTTCTGGTTTCGTCTTTTCTTGTAGTCGAATGCAGTTCTGCTAGTCGACCTATCCAATCCATACACAAGCAGTGTTCTACTACTAGAATATGTGCTTCATTATGGTTACTTAGGGGTTTTAGGTGTTTTAGGGGCGTTTGAGCGGTTGATGTGTGGCTTCGATACAAGTTCAATGAACTCTCGACAGTGACCCAGAGCAGTAATTGTGAAATCGTACAACTCAATTAGCCGATGAAGATTAGGCTTATCTAGTAGAGATAATGCATATTTCGAAGTGTTGCAAAGCTCATTAACTTCCTTCACATAAATCTTTGACTTATTACTAAGTTCGTGAAGATACTGTTTTCTGATAGCCCGGTAACAAACTCAGTACTTACTCCTTCGCCCATATCTTTTCCCGGCCACCAGTACGTGTAGCCAACTAAGGACTACAACTTTCCCATTGCTCTCACGGATCTATTATTGGGAGACTCTCATCATGAGCAGATATCAAAAGAAGGATTACGGGAACAGCGACAGTGATAACTGAGAACACCCCTGAAAGCGTATATTTAAGGAACCTTTTTCTTATCGTTGAAGACACTTAACTTTTCTGGTGAATAAGTCCATCCCTTTTCAATTTATTGACGACACCAGCTTTTGATAACATTCTGGACTTGTCATCTTGGAGTACTCCATACGCACAAGACAGAATATTTTGTGCTAATCCAGATGAAATATTCCGGAGCTACCATGTTTGATTGGTACGGATCAAATAGACCAGTCACCACAGGGATGTTTATGTAATTAAGAGGAATTTTCTCCCGATTCGCTTCGAGTCGGCGGTATAACTCCAACAAAGGACAATTTGACAGGGAGATGTGGTTTTTTTTCATTCCGAGATAATTGAATTCTTTCGAAGGTATACTGCAGTGACAAATTACTTCATTCCTTGAAGTGTTACGTAGGAATGAGGAATGTTTTGATGAGATAGATGCCGTGTAGCCATACCTAGACTCTGTCGCAGAATACTTCAGTAGCTTTCGAAAAGTATAAAGAGTACAGGGGGAAATAGCGTTGTGTCCAAGTACGTCTTTTGTATGTGCTGCTGCAGGATGGTCACCTATGGACCCATAACATCCAAGAATATTTTGCAAGGAGTTTCTCTGGTAAGGAAGCATCTATTACGTTGATGGTACCACCAAAAATGTCATTTATTATGAAAGAAAGCACATGTCTACTTGATATTTCAGGAGGTTCAGAAGAAATTCTTCTGACAAAGCTGCTGCCACGCCGAATTTCCGGAGGAAGGCCCAAAGGAAACAAGTACATCCCACCAGCAGATCAATACGGATACATTGTGGAGAACGGATTGAAATCATCACAATACAGCAAGACTCGGTACACAACGTAAGGTTTCCCGCCTTGCAAGGAACCGTAGTTCATCCTTCCCGCTTGATTCCAAATGTCCTTGAGTTGAGCATTAGGATGACCACTCATCCTATGTGGATTGCTGTGTATGTTAGGGGAATCCGGTGCAAGACTTATAAGATGAATTGACATTACCTATTCTTGGCAGACAAGTGTTACTCTCTCTGACTTTTCTTCTATTCGAAAACATGTAAATTTTTAGGAAGGGGAACCCCGCCCACATTTGCAGAACACATGGCTTCTAACCCCGAAAATGTCTGGAATAAATTCCGTGTCCAAGGAAGTCGGGACATGACGGTGAGCCTATGGAATTTATACTGTGCACAGATCGCCTGGTGCGATTAATGGATGCATATCCATATCATCTTGGGTTGAGTGAATGTTCTCCAATTGTTTACCAGAGATGTGAAGATTCTGACATGACTTTTCCTCGATGTATCTGATAAGGGCCTTGTGCTTCATATGAATTGTTTGAGACTGCGAAAGTACTTTTGCACTCTTAGATTTGGTTTTGGTGTGGACTCCGTGTGCCAACCAGGTATGACCAAGTATACCTTTTTTTCTGTAGCTATCCTGTGTTATGCGTACTAGGAAACAGGAGAAGCTAGACAGGAGTTTGGCACCAACATGCATATAAATGATGGTAGCAGCATTGACAGGAACAGTATTCCCATCATTTTCAATGTAAACAGATATATTCTAATCCAGTACATCCCACCCGTTTCTCACCATTGGACTATATTCAATCGTAGGTAGGGGTAACCTCGGAATCACGTCTATAGTAACATTTTCAAAAGATTTCTCTGCTCCCGTAACACGTTATATATCACCATACATAAGATGAAATAGCACTGGATTAAGTATGTAATATTTTGCCAAAGATGAAAGGAATACGATAAGGACTGTTGTCTTACGCTCTGCATCCACATAAGGATCATTGGCATTAGTGGAATGTTGGAGGGAGGGTTTGACATCTTCGCTGCTGTCATTATCATCAAATTCCCGTTCAGGTTGCTCCATGGCCAATGGCGTGCTTTCACTTTGATCATCCCGGAGTACTCCGGAAGTATCATTACGGTTTGGGAGACCAATTAACACACTGAAAGGATAACAATGTTCGATTACCTTGGCCCTTAACCTTGTTATCGCCTTTTAACTTGGGAGCCTAGTGTCTTCAAGAAAGCAATCATCAACATCCGGCAACGGAAAATGTTCAATATAGATTTGGCCAATTTCTGAGTGCGTTGAGAATGAATCGGATATGCTCTCTGTGTCACAGAAATCAAGGTCAATGATGTCCTTGATATATTTCTAGTGTTCAACAGTAAAAGAATGCTTCCTGAGACCATGGGTAATCCTAGCAGAGCTTTATCGTTACTCTCATACTGCAGCAGGGAGTGTAAGACTTCCATGTCAGTTTTGCGATGTCTTTCAATAATAGAAATATTCGAAATCCGTTGAACACTACTCGATTGATATTCATTGGAACAACAGTTTTGTCCATCATTGAGATCTTGACCTGTACTACCGGAGACCGCTACCGTGGAGAAGCTGCGACCAACAAAATGGTCAATTGATGGAACAAGTACTTGTTCATGATTTGGTATGAATAGTGACATACGTATCTTGCTCTGTATCTTGGTGCTCAAACAAGTCAGCGTTGTGAATATTACTCTGAGGGACTGGTGTTTGACCCTTTGAGAGGACATGATGTGTTATTTTATGTCTTGAGTGTGAGCAATCAACATGTTCATCTGGTTCTATGTGAAGAGTTTCGGTAGATATGATTGTCCGCTGCGATGTACCTGTATTCTCAGTTTCGGTAGATATGATTGTCCGCTGCGATGTACCTGTATTCTCAGAAATTGCAGTCCTGCGATTTTTCATGTTGTGCAGGACATCAAGGAAAACTGAACCCTTCTCCTCTTTCTCAGCATTGGTGACGGAAATTTGAAATGAGCACAAAAGTTACTCTTCGGAAAAGGTATGCAATTCTTAAGTTGACACAATTGTGTGTAAAACTGTAGTCACTACATTCATTCAAATAACCTGGTACTAGAGTTCTGTGAAATCAAGAATACATTATAGTCACTGTAGTTCATGCAGTTTGAGAACTACACCCTGATAAGAAAGTGTCAAACCTTTCGTAGTAGTCGAAACAAATTTTTCGGTAGTAGTAATCCTGATGAAAACGTGTTAAAAACCAATAGTGCTTTTATAGATAATTTCATTGCCGAAGCAAGGAATTCATCGGAATTCATGACGTTTTATAGTAATACTAGTGAGTTTTTCACCTCGTGGGTGAACAAAATTACCCTGCATCTGCACTTGCAAGTACTGTAAACAATGAGGCGTAAAAGTTTGGAAATTTTACTATTTGAAACGTAAGATCGGCTATTTTTCCGGGGCATTCTAGTATTGGCTATCAAAGTTACATTAACAAGGTCCGATAAATATAAGGTCACCTAGAATATGGGCTTGAAGCCGGCTGTAAGGCATGCTGTGTTGGGCTTTACAGCCGCTGCAGCATGGCTTTGCATTTGCACCGCTCTAACCTTCCCGAAGGTCTCCATTGACCTCACAGCCACGTTGCGAGCAACATCAGTTAGCATGGCATATGGGTCAGGGTACCACCCGCCAAGAGTGGATATAGGGACTGGAACGAGCCTGCCCTCTGTAGACAATGAGGAGTTGTAGTCATTGGGATATTTTTCAGTTGTGTTTAAGCAAAACACGATGTATGCATTCTTGACATGGAATTACCAAAATAAACTACTGTAATGCTGGCCAGTACACAGTATGTTTGATGAAATAGCAGCAATGATATGAACATTGACTGTGGCCATTAAAATGAACTTAATCTCAGAAGATATTTCTCCCGAATTCACAATCTAAAGCAAGAAGGATGCAGCCGACCTCGGTGATCCACCAGTCACAGATAAACATCAGATTATACTGCCAATAGCAGTACTATTGTACTTATTATTTTTTACATACAAACTCGATATGAGCTCTTCATGTGAGCAGCGACTTAGATTTGCTTGTAGAGAAAGTGTCCGGATAATGTTCCTACATGATGCTGCTTCGCCCCTTCAAGTTACTTGCGGAATAATGTGGAACTTACACGGAAGAAAATCTACACTAAAGATATTGGAACGCATGCTTGGCAGCCTGAGGATAAATCAAAGAAGAACTACCCCCTGTTCAAGGGAAAGAATAATATCTTTCTCTTTACTACTATATTGGTTAGCACCTTCAGGCAATGTCGTCCGATTTTGCAAGCCTTCATTAATCCGCTGATGAATAGTAAGGTATTCATTTTCATTCAATCAGAGTCACTTTATTGCAAGTTGGGTTGCAGTTGTCCTTTGGGATGGCATGAACGCCGCAATTGTACACTTGCCGCATATAATTCTGTCTGGTTCAGCGACAATCTAGGCTCCAAATCTGGATTCAGTTAGAACCTCAAGCACAAGTGTGCTGAATAGAACCGCGACTGCATAAATTTAGCGAAAAGAGTTATTGCGCAAGCGGAGCATCACTTCCATAGAAGGTACCTGAGAAAACGCCTTGATGTAATTTGCGGCAACCTTTAATGGATTTATGAGTCTTTTCAACAACCGCGTGTCTTCCCGTTCTGTCTTGCCTGTCTTCGGGTCTCCTGGTACCATGGTGACATCATGAGACGAAACAATGATGAAGGCCTCATGCTTCGTGTACATCTCCTCAAGTTTCTTCTTGTTGGTCACATCAATATTTTTGTTGCAGCCAACGGCCTGCCCCTCATGTGATTCATCCAATTTGTGGTAAACAAGCCGTAACTGAATCTCTCCCATCAGTGAAGGTGAGTGCTCACCTAAGAATCCAATTTCCACCTTGCTCTGCTTATAATGCACGTTTAAACGGCTCCAATCTGTCAGCAAAAATCCCCAAGTCGTTGAAGAAACTTATCTTCACCTTCTCACAAGACTGATGCAAATAGCACAATACAGCTTGTAGACGACCCTTGCGCCATGAGCTGTACACACACATAGTTGCGGGCTGCAATTATGTGGTTGGTCCCAACATATACCTTCTCGACTCAAGCAAGTCTTTCTATTGCTGCCTGAAAATTCCTCGCGTTTGTACTGTTCTTCAAAACATCGAGATCCTTTGTCTGTCGGTACCTTACCGACTCTTCCTTGCGTCTCTCTAGTTCCTTTGTTCTCAATTCACGTGTCGAACAGATCGTGCTGAACGTTCAGCACAGTTCCGGTCATAACTGAAAAGAGAAACTCGCAGTGATCCAATCCCACACTTTGATGGTACATGTCTATCGTTTTGTCAGTTGGGAGGCTAAATATCACAGCGATAGTTACAAAGGAAACTGCATATTTCATCCTAGAACTCCCGCTGGACCAGACCCTTTCTTTTATGAGGCAATGAACCTTGTAACATGTCACGAATGAGAAGTTTCCACTACTGAAAGCAATCGTCGAATTTGGTATGTACCTGTCCAACAAATCACCTCTCTTTTTCTTGGATTTAACATTTTGAGCCTTTTCAGAAACATTTGACGACAGAGAAAGTACTGCGTTAACCTTTTCATCAACTTCCCTAATGTATGCGATCATAATCTCAGATCCGAAATTTCAGTACTGACTGCTTGAATGAGGAATTAACGTGCGTTCACAATTTCGTTGCGAACCTTTCTGAAAAGATCATCCCTGAAGGAATTCAATAATACCTTCATTCCTTCAGATTCCATTGGGCCTGGGACAAGCGTCAATGGTTTTCGAACATATGTTGAACCAGTTGTGGTTGGAGCCGAATTTAATCACCATCAGAATCCTTCATATCGTTACCATTCAATATTGGAGGGAATATACCACATGTGGTGCCCCTACGAACGGTTCCTCATTCAATGTGAAGGGAGCCGGTGAGAGTATGGGGGTCCGTAGTCCAGTACTGGCTGCTACATCGGTACTTAGAGATGTTCGGCCTCTAATATCTCCAGCGACACTATCAGCATTCTTTTCATAGACGGAATGTTTAGGTTCAGAATTAGGCACAAACTTCTCCTTTTCGAATAACAGTATGGAGAACTGGAGTCAGTGACTCCATCTTCTTCAGCGGGAGATATTCTCTTCCTTCCAACCGCAACGGTTATCTGCGTCTTAGTTTCCTTTCTTTCCGTAACAGCAGCTGCGTCCAGAACGTCAAGTCGAAAAGTTCCTTGCCTCTTTGGAGAAATAGGATTGCGAGACTCAATTTCATGATTCCTAGATTCTACTACAGAACGGTTCTTGGGAGAAGTAGGAGACGCAGATCTCTGTTTGTGCAATGCCTACTTCGCGTTTCTTCTGTCAAAGGTTTGTTTGTAGTAAGTCATCCTCTGTACAGAGGCTCGGTTTCGTCGTGTTCGAGTTGATTTCATAATGAAACAGTTTCAGTTTCCAAGTTACTAGGAAATTTTTGGAGTTTCTCCGATGTAAAGTGGAAGGACAATCTGGGTCGAAAGCTTCCTAACTTTTGCGCAGGAAAGAATAACTGCGTTGACAGAGTGTTGCCGAGGGCTAGTGACAAGTTTAACTCAAGGGTACCGTGGAGTAGTATTTTTGTATACAATCGTCCTCCTCATGATAGAAATACTCAAAATCATGGAAGAGAACAACATAATATCCATTTCTGCTTTCCGTGTCGTATTCTCTTCGAAGTTACTTTCCATTAATTTCGATAAAAATTGGGGGTAGTTAAAAACTGAGTGCCTGACACACGTTTCATTTACTATTATCGTACATTCTGATAATGTCACTGGGCAGTACTGACCCTTCCCTCGCAATTGCAGTTGCGTCGGTTCTACCAGTGCTTCGGTTACGAGTTCGGTTACCGCCAATGCATTCTTGTATTGATGCTCGATATCAGTACATACTGCGAACTTCCCAGCACAGTTTTCCTCATTGAAATAGCGTGAGTGACAGTTATCAATGAAACCAACGTAAGTATGAGCTTCAGTTACATATGGAAGTAAGTGTCTGGGAATCTGATCACCCTCCATCATGTTTCCGCACATAACACTGATCGAACTATCTCGTCATTTCCCTTTCTTACAACAAACTCCTGTCAGAGTTAACAATTGAATTCAACATTGGAACAAGAGTACTCTTGGTTTCATCAAGAAGTATTTCTTCCCAAATGAATGTGACATCACTGCAAGAACGAAAACCATCGCGAGCTCGAAGGTCACACATAGGAAATTGTTTCGAGGGAATCACAGTCCCAGATCGTGGAAATATCATGCAAGTGCTATGAAAATTGTACCACTTGCCAGAAAAGCCCTATGCATGGTGCTCTGCGGAGGTTGTGTATATCGAAGAGTACTCTTCGGATTGTACCAACAGTCATGGTGTGTTGTTGTATCCGGAGGGAGATGGTTCGGAAAAGGAAATGCATGAAGTTGAATTTCCAGAACGACGTTTACTACGACGGCATAACGATGACGGGGAAACAAGATGATAATCCATCACTGTTGTGGCGATTTGTTGGATATTACAGAGAGTATCCAGTAATGCGAGCCGCCATCGGCCACTCTGATGATCCAGATTGGAGTAAATTTGAACTGAATTTGAAGAGATGTAGAATCCTGAGTAATAATACGCCACGAGATCTGCGAGGTACTGAAGAAGACTTGCTTAGAATGAGGGATTCGTATACAAACCTCGTCCTTAAACTAGAAGCAATTATTGAAGAACTCTTGAAGCATAAAATACGCATGCAAACATTAGAATCCGGTCCATCTATGGGCTTGAGGGAGCTGGAAGGTGCAAGAGCTGTCTTGAAAACCCTGTACAGGGATATCGCCATGAAATGCCTGAAACCACTGAAGAGAGGGGCGAATGACCAGAAATTGAACTCAACAGGGGGTGAAAACGCCTTTTCTGCGATGCTTACATGCAGGTTTCTCTGAAAACAAGAATTACTTGTAGCCTAGAGCAGTTCTCTGGCGTTGCGAGAATTATGCGAGGATTGATACGATCTGGGGAGGTGTTGCATATCTATCCGAGTTTCTCGGAGACGCATTGTCCTTCAGAAGATAACTCATCGTGTATTGTGAAAATTTCACAGTTCTCAGCTATCTGCGAATGTATGTACATACATTACCGGAATGACAGATTAAATATGTTTCGAATATGTGGAAATGGAACTGAGAGAGATATGATGAGAGTGCTCGTTACCTTCTCGTTCGGAAGGATGAAGCAGATCCGTCCGTTATATATCTTGGTGCAAGTTCAAATCAAGACTAAATTGCACCACTGCCTGATGTAACTGGTACCAGCGACGTCATTGAACCTAGAGTAGATAGCTCTGTCTGGTCGTTGTGGAGAAAAAGCAGAAAGTATGACAAGACGGACGGGACTTATAGTTGTAAGCTGGAACTCAGGGATATTGACCAAGATTGCTCACAGGACCCGGATACTTGTTCTAAAAACGGGGATTTCAATTTCTTCATGATGCGATGGAGGCTTGCTGCCGACTTCTGGAGAGGATGGTCGTCTAGTCTTCTCCATGATGGTACCATCCATGGCTTTCTTTACGTGAGCCTGCCTTTCGTTCAGACACATGGCACAGAGCTATGCATTGAACTTGGTGGGAGGGCCCACCATCAGTTCTTAATTTTGAATTTCTTGAGGGGGACTTTCTAGATGTTTTCGGGTATGGATGACAGTAAGTTTACGTCAACTGAATCTTAAGGAGTACAAGGAGCACTGCTGTGACCCATCATATTACTGCATCATGGACGGTACTGCACAACGGCCGGCATTAAAGTGCACTAAATGCATGCATGTACACAGGAGAACACAGCCATTAAGGTTGGTACAGTGTACACTGTGAACCTCTCATAGTGTGGTTATGCAGCTGCTGCGGTCAAATAAAAATAACATTTTGGAAATCGCACTTTCATTGGTGCTCAGAAATGAAGCAATTGCTTCCATGCAATGAAGCTTGGTGGTTCTCACATTCTATTATTTTAATTATTACTGGTTGGCAATTTTAATTAATTTTTAGGGCAGGGGTTCGTGGTGTAGAAATTGCAGCAGAAAGTGTCAATATGAATCCGATGGTGTATATCATGTTCCTGTTCAGACTTACTCTCAATTCAATTCGTCAGCCAAAGAGGATCACACAAAAAACTGAGTACTAAGCCCTCTGTCTCGTTTTAAATGGATTATATTGGTACACGCAGCCCGCGATTGATTGTGATCAATTTCCCGGCCATTCGCTGGATGATAGTGATACCAATAGAGATCTCTGTCTGATTGTTTGCTTCCACAGGATCTAAATTCCGATTGGGATGGAAACTTTGGAACCCCGCTTTTTTTCTTTGCTCATGTTCTCTCCCGTCGCGTCGCATTACTGATCTTCTTGTGCTCACGCTTCACGCCGATCAGGTTTCAACAGTGAATATCAACCGCTTGGTGGTTGAAAGGTCATTGCAGTTGTTAATAGGGCGAAATTTAGCCAATGATTGCTATATCATTTACTGTGGTGGAAACTATGTAGATATTTCTGGTGATGATGCTCGTTATTTGAATGACATTCAACTATTTGACCAAGGGAATCAGAGTTACGTCCCTTATGGTTTGTTCACAGTAATTTAAGCACATTCTCATCCAGGTTCAGTGCTCCCAGCTTTGTTCGTATCCACTGGAAACCTCACATGGACAGATTCAAAAAAATTTCATTGAAAAAGTGCACAAGCATGTCTTTGGATATTCAAACTATAAATATATCAAGTTACATGCAGGCGAAACCAGATCTTAACATCTGAATATGCTTATTGTCTATCAAAAAGGATCGAAATATGCGCCAAAGGCATTGATTTGGAAGCACTAGAGCCTCCCCGTAAATTTTCTTTAAGCATTATGGCTCGTGGACTCAAAGATGTGATGTTTGTCGACCATATTTCTCTTGAGAATTATCTCTTTCATAGAATGAACTCTGCAGCCAGTGTGTTGCATTCCACATGCTCACTTCCCTTTGTGACGTAGTATTACACAATACTTACAACTTTCACTAATTTACTGTATCTACTGTACTGTAGATTCAAACCATTGGTAACTTCATACCCAGGTCTATTAAGCACTTTGCTGTCATTATACTTTTCCTCACAGTTCTTGACACAACATTTTGACCCCACTGGAACACTTGGAATAGTTACGGATTGGTTGCACACTGCTATATTTTTTCAACGGTTTTCAAGTCGTAAGCTGCCTTTCCACCCCACGCCACCTGGACCAATGTAAGTTTTACATGATGTCCGAGAATTTTACTACTGCCCACTAAAAGTTCCAAAAGTGCTACTTACGATACCCTCAGGGATTCGTTACGGGAAACACTTTGCATATGCTATCATTCGACTACATTTCCATTCGACAAGTACCTATCCATAGTTCTGTATAAATTCTATTTTACAGAGAACAGCTTAAGCGAGCCAGACTGAAACCAACTTTCCATCACAGCTCAACCTAAATATGTCATTTGTGCCTAACACCCCACACAATCTTCAAGTGGCTCTATCGTTTCTTCTACCTCAATAGATGAAGCAACCCTGAATTTTGAAAGTGTATAGGTATCTGAGTATTAGTATTCTTAGGCCGTTAAAGATGGCAGGGCCTCCAATAATGGCCAATTTGGTGACTATCCCAAGCTGAATGAGACTGAATTCCTTCCATTTCTTCCGCGCAGGCATATCAAGGAAGAGATTGACCGTAATAATCGTGTAATTCACGATATTTTTATTCAGCTGAAATTTGATTTTCATGAACTCGAAGTTTCTCTTCGTCGAAGCCTTCCATAATTTAAAACGATCAGTATGGGCATTATGTTGCCTCAGCGCATGAAGTAGACAAACTCTACACTCTTCCATTTACTAGAAGCGATAAGATTCACATTCCAGAGGAAATTCGTGTCAGTCACGAAAGCTTACAGGCTAAGCGCAAGCTCATCACAATTCTCTGGTCAAAATCAGTCAAAGACACACTCTTAAAAGTCGGCGACACCGTTTAAATCTTCATACGACTATCCAACCAGGAGCGACTCCTGTTCTAGGGAAAACCCGTTCTCAAATTTGATCCCCTATCCGAGACCTTCACAGTAGCTGGTGTTAATGGACGGTAGAAACAAGCCGTGATTGAGGATACACGCTATTCCATTTGATCTCCAAGTTTCATTTGCCGTTCAAGTGGCAATTGATTCTGTCCAGTTATTAATAGAATAACCTATCGATTCTTTCAGTGAAGAAGGTGCTGAAGATATTTGGAATGATCTTGTAGCTACAGAAGATAGCGATTTGATACTTTGAGATCAACAAAAAGTTGTGCAGACGGACAACATCTTCAGTATGAGTACATTACAGTTTCAGCGGATTATGGCCCTCATATGAATAGCACAATTCCCTCTTCCTCTTCAAACACCACCGCTGAGGTTAATTCTCGTGAAATGGCTAGATTAGGCATTTTCTCTTACATTTTGCAGCAAGAAAGGTGCCGCGAGATCGCTTAGAAACAATTTCAAATAATATTGAACTCATTCCTGCTACTGAGCTGTCTAACAAAAAATCAAATATCCTTGCTGATTTTAGACTTATGTCCGGATCTGAGTAGTTTATGTACCATCAGGCACAAGGCCCCTGATCTTTGTGCTATTTAATTCGTATGGAGCAGAGATGGAGATTTTTTTGGAAAAATACAAGAAATTGTACACCTCCAAAGCCCTCTCAGACTAGTATTTAATCCAGATCCATATTATCTATAACATAAAGGAACTCGATGATTTAAAACTCATATAATAAGACCTATATCGTCCTAAATGACAAACGGGATCAATAAAATTATGAAATAAGCACATTTTCATCCGTTTGCCTTGTTGTTGGTTTAAGAATCCTGTTCCCTGTGAGCACTTAATTTCAATTTTTCCTGTCGAAGGTTGATATAGTCAGCTTTACTCCAGTTCGGAGAGACTACACGCGATTTATTCTTCACTAGCCCACGTGAATGTGTCTACCACTTGTTTTATTGGTTACTGAATGTTGCGTTATGGTTTGGCAGAGACACTCTTATGAGACCTTTTCGAAGCTTAGGTTGAAGGTTTTGTTCATATTCTGCAACTCTTGTACCTTATTCGCTACGGAGTTTTGGTTTTATTTGTTTCTATGGTGACTAGTTATATTTATACTTTCGGTGAGAAGGAAGAGAGGTAACGATTCGTCAAACATATTTCGGTTGCGCACAAGCTTTGCACAATTTCGCACATGCCTGGAAAGTTTAACTTATTCGGTTTGGTTATCTCTCTAGATGATTACTACTATGTCAATTTCCATGCAGTCAATGAGCTTAGAGAACCAAAGCCATTAGACATACAATGTTTAAGGAGAGAAGAGAGTGACTCCAGGTTGAATAGTTATAAAGACCATTTTTTAACCTCAACTAACGGATCCATCGGACTTCCGGGAGATTGCTAGGCCTCTAGTGGCGCCTAACACAGCATTGGTGGTCCTCGAAAACGGTTTTTTGATATGTTCATCCATAGTAAAGTGATGGAATGGGTTGATTAGGTCTGGTTCGTTTCGAAAGCCATTAAGGCCTGATTAGAGCGGAAATTTTGAAATTTCAGTAGTTACTTTTCAGATGCTTAGCACTTGACTGTAAAAGGCTAGCTGTGGTTCTTTGACGGATCATTCATTAGGTATTTGCTTTTCGGTTCTATATTTCATATTTTTATTTAAGTTTCTCATAATGCTCCCAACTGCATTCGTGATCAGTTCCGCGATTTTAGCCTGTAGCAAAATTATGGCCGAAGGGTTTGGTCTTGAATGTTGCATTGATAACACTATAAGGATCCAGGTTTGAGTTTACTTCTATGGTTGACTCCGAGGACTTGTTTCCCTCTCTTTGTACTTGCAGAAAACCTGAGAAAAAGCCAATTTGATAAGATATCTATAAAATATGAAGATGACGTTGAGACTGGACAGCTTAACAAGTTTGTTAGGGTACCTAGTTGTAAGGATATTGCTGATCACTTCATGAAACAAAACAGCCCAATTCTCTCTTCTGTACAGCTACTTCTATACAATGGCTCCCTCTCCGTTTATCCCAAGAATTCAGAAGTTACGTCTGACTTCAATCTTGGTTAACTGTTCTAGATCAGAAAAAGAGAAGGAAGATGAATCATGTGGTATCCGTCAGCGTCATAAGACATTTGATATCATATTTATCATTTTCGTAGGTTTAGTTTCTCATTTTTACTCAGGATCACCTATTGTTTTGGTATCCATGAATAATTTCGATTCCGACGATATCGATGTGAAGGATTGACCTCAGTTGGTGTGCTCATGTGGAATTTTTCTGTAATTCCACGGTGTGAAAATCCCAGAGTGCCACTCTTGGATAGCTCAAGCATCGAAAGGCTCACGCTCTGTGCGCCTATAAGTACCTGATCCCAGTAAAGCTTGGTTAATCTTCTCCAGTTCACTAGTTAACCAGAGCAGTTTTCACTCTATTCTTTTTGGATCACAGATTTGGATAGTTGAGTATTTGTAAAGGAGTTTTACTTCTTCAAGTGATGCAATTTGTTCCCACATTTTTCAATCTACCTCCTCCTGAATTACTTTGTCCCATCTAATATGCGCGATTTGCGGCTTCTCCTCCGCCTTTGTTGTACTGAGTAGCGCATTATAGCATCAGCTATGTACCTCTCCTTGTGATCCGGTAAGTAATGCTGCCAAAACCTTCCCTACTTCTACAATACCGTTCTTCGTCACCCAAAAAATTCCCGACATACCCATCGCACTGCCTTAATCTCACCATCGCTGAATTTACAAAAAGGGACATCTGATGCTCAGATTACCTCTCCTAGGGATTTGACCAACATCACGTGTATATTTACACACCAACCTTGGTGAACACATAGTACCAGATATGGAGGTCTGAAGTAGGGATGAAAACAGTCGATTGAAAAGGAAAGTGGGGAGGGGAGAATTCCTTATTTTGTTCACCTACCTGCACCATGCCGAATGTGGTCTAGTCAGGATTAAAAGATATCCCTAAATGAAGATTAAACCAAATAACTGTTTTTGCGAGTACTGGAAGGCTTTTAAAATTTTAATTCTTCTTTTAAAATTTTTGTTTTTACTTTGTCTTTCCATTTATTCCTTTTTTTAATTTTTTCTTTTGTTTCCTTTCTTTCCTTTTTTAAATATATCTTGGAAAAAGCGATACAATTAGACACTCAATATATTAAAAGAATATTCTAAAAAAATATTCTAACGGCCATTTGGGGAGACGAAGACTTTCTACGGTGTTTCTGTGATTTTGGAGATGAGTGTACAGGTCGTTTTTCTGGGTGAAGTTTAGGTCCCAGTATTTGCACCACAGGGATCTCTTCCTTTCCTACAACATTATCTGTACTCTTTTATGCCTTCCTACTGCTGCTTCAATCGTCTGATGCCATACCTTGACAAATTCTGAGTCCAAAATGTGGCAACCAAATGTGAGCCTGCTCTTCTCGTTCCTCTCATCCATTTCAAGGCCCATCGTGGCTTTTTAAGTGGTAGTAAAAGACACATAGATCCGAGCTTGTACTTGGGGGCTAGGGAGGGGTAAACACAATCCAAGAGCTGTGCTACGATGGGAGAGACGAGCAGCAGTCTCCGAGCTTCGGGCGACCGGCTTCGGGTGACTACAGTCTTGTGAAGAAGAAACTGTCTGTACATATATTTAATTGGATCCATAGTTTTCGGTCCCCCTTTCTACTTTGAAATTGATTAACTTTTGGCTTGTGTAATCTGTTACTGTGGAATCCCCTGTTGATGTCCTCCTCATTACCTTCAATATACTCTTTGACCATTCCTTCCAATTACCCTCGACATCGCAGCTCTATGTATCGACTGTGATACTTTGGGATCTTCTAAGGCTTCTTTATTCCTCCTTGCATTCCCTTAAACGACCAGGAAGGCTTTTTAATTAATAATTAACTGATGGTATTGTAATTTTGAGCTTCAAGCTAAGAACGGAAAGTGCAAAGAAACACGTGACACCGGCAGTATATTCGATATTGCTCCTTGGATATGAGATATACGCATCCCAAGGAGACAAGGTACGACACTGCTTTGAGGGCCACGACCGGGTTATGAGGTGGTTAGATTTGGTGTCGGTGGTCTTATTATGGGTTTGGGTGGTGGTTGAGTGGTTGTGGGTTTAGAACAAGGTGGTCTGGTCTTGAGTTTGGGGTTTAGTGATCTTTTGGATTGTTCGAGACGCGGAACTCCCTCTAATCCATTTATTGTATGCAGCGCAGAAAAATAAAAATGCACTAAATAGTACCAAACACATAATATAGTTACAAAGTAGCTCGGACATTGTCTTTTACCTTTTTTGTGTGCTTATCTCACTGTACTGTTGTGATATGTACACAATATGGGGCCCAGAGTCCTAAAAACGTCTTTATATAGCTCTCGGGATCATAATATGTAGACAAATAGTGTCCTTTTACTGGCCAAAGAAAATATAAAACTGGATACACACAGATTCTGTACAGCTTATCGGACACCAAAACTAGATTCTTTGAATTCTGAAACCCCGGACGGATCTCTGCTCTTTCAAGACTTTCACCAGATTTCAAGCAACTGAAAACCTTTTTGAATGGTTCTATCAACATTTTGAATTGTACTGTCCACATTTGGGATTATACGGATTGATTCATGTTTGGCTTCACATCAAAATGGGTGGCCCTACCGGTGTCCAGTCAAGTCTCAGACCAGTATTATAGGGTAATTTTGTAGAGTAAGGCACCATACTCAGGAGCAGCGTAATGACTTTAGTGAAATTTCAAGGGCACAAGAGGCAGTCAAAGATTAGTGAAAATATTTACCTACGGCCTCTCTATATTGCAAGAATATTATTTTTTCCTTTTTATTGAATCTACTCTACGATAAGTAGAATTTGGTTCTATTATTAGCGCTATATAAAGGACCCAGTATACATAGTGGCGGACAGACTGGGCATAGTTATCTACAGTACTGAGCCACACCACAGAATGTCTGCCTAACACTACTGCTAAGCCCAACTCACACACTTCAAAGCCCGCTACCGACTCGGTATCACGTGTTCAGGGCCCTGTCCGGCCGCCATTTTCCACGTTCTTTTGCAATTATTCGACTACTACTGTCACAAGAAGTGGAAACTCCCTCTGTCTGGAGCGCATTGACGACAAGGAAAATCGTCAACGCTATCGCACTTTGACCTCAAATGTCGCCAAGCACCGCTATTTCCGCACTAATCGAGCTCAGCGAATGCTTTCCTCTCCTTCCCGGACCCCCCAAATTCCGTTGCCCCCTGTAACAAACATATTTCTTCTTCAATCCTCCTCCACGACTACTCTGCATACTAGGAACAACACAACTACTGTGCCTAGCAACGGATTCATTTTTGCCCACTTTCCGATAATCCACCGCAACTGTCGCACAATTTGATCTCCATTTGAAAGAAAAAAGACCATTAATATACTACATCGTCGCCAACAAATTGAAGAATAGACAATTTTAGTTCTATAATTTTCGTTGAAATATTTCAAATTGAATTTTATTCACTTTTTGCTCTCCAAAAAGTACTTATTAGGAATATTTTAATTACTTTACAATTGGCTCAGTGCATCAATTCACTCATCGTATCAAATTTTGTTGAATAATTCGCCCGACCGTAAATCTAAATTGGATCGCCCCCAAATACACCATCCTCTGCTCGCCGTACCCAAGCATACGCCTAGGAGACTGAAGTAGCCCTAAATACTTCGGCTAGTACCCACTACTAGCAAAACTATACGGTATTTTTAGATACTTCCGCCAGTACCACTCTCCCCACATGACTATCCACAAGAATTGATTATTCTACACTTGAGATCTCTGCCATGGCGATGGACTGCAAAGCCTTAAAATCTACTTACACTGCTGTAACTACCAGTCCTAGCTCAAATTTCAGACCTCCTTTGTCCGGAAAAGCCTCTCGAGTACCAAAAAACTTCAAAATTTTCTCCTTCCCCAAACCATCACTCTTTACGTGTCCCTAACCTCAGGATGAATAGAATCCCAATCGTAAAACCCTTCTTCAAAAAGTTTTCTGCGGCAATTCGACCACATAAGCATTATTTGGCACCTAATCCTGACCATGATAGCTATTCGCCCGTCGTTGGACACAACATTTCTCTACTAGTGGAGGAACAAAAGGAATTTGGTTGCGTCATCCCCGTCTATTAAAGCGATGATAAAATTTTCGACAGGGAACCTCACCAAGCACGGGGGAATGATTTCCAGTACCAGCTAATATTTTCACTATCTATTATTTGAACCCCGTGGATATTTTCCTGTTTCCTGCTTTTCCGCAAAAGCAATCACATAACGGTCGCAAAAAAAACTGACTACTAGTCCTCAATGTTTTACAATCAAACTTCCCTGAGCTAATTCGCTCCTCTCCCATCACATACACCAATCCCCTTCACACCGCCGATGCTCCAGCACAACAAGATCCAGTTGGACAAGAAAGAAGCTTAAAATACAGTTAAACTGAACCTCATGGTCCGATGAAACCTGATATTTCCAATAATGAGTCAACCGTGTCTTTCACATTCAAGCAAGAGTGCTGTGAATTTCCCGGAACAAGCATTAAAGCTTCAATTACTCGTTCAGGATTACGAATAAGCATGTTGCCACTCCAACCTTAACCGGTAAGAATATAATTTATACATCTAATTTTCATCAGGAACACCATGGAATGCTACAAGATTCATATTGAACGACAAATTTTATATTTTGGGGAGGTGATCACAAATTTGGATCGCGAATTGAACAGGATCAGGGTCTAACAAGGCTTTTTCCGCTTTCTATCTATTTTTTCATTTCAGAATATTTCCCCAGAAGGACTCTCTCACATCGCAGTGCTAGATAAAGAGCTCGATCTGATCAAAAAATATTGCTCTCAACCCCCTCCTCGGTGAATTTCCAAAGGAAAAAAGGTGCAGTACTTGCAAACCCCATCAGAAGCTGCGACTTAGCTTGTAACACTCTAGGTCTAGAAACTTCCACGATAATCACTTACCGAAGAATGTACACCGAGCTCTATTGAACTGTTCAGGCAATGGAGGAAACCATATTTGCTCAGTCATATCAGTCCATCTACTACAGCAGTTATGGAAATAAGTCTATACAGAGAACTACTTACGGCCGTTAGTTTATTTACAGATGCCGTAAAATACCCAGAAAATACATGCTTAGGTATTTTCGCCCTTTAAATCAAAAAGATCCTCGCTGCTGTTGGTTACTCGCCTGATCATATCCTGGTTCATTGCCCTAACTATACCCAAGACGAAAGGCAGTACCTTCATTTGCTCATATCCTACAAAAAAAACTCGATAAGGACGACAAAGCCCTCAAAAGCGATATTTTCGAAGCAACCCAAGAAATTTAATCGTATTCGGCGGCGCAGGAATAATTTTCAGACTATATGAAACCAAAATTTGACAGCATTCAAAAGCTCACTGAAGCAGGGCCTTCAATCAATAAAGAAAGTGAAATCATCTACCAAATCATTGATTTAAGCCACGAATAACATGTCTTTATTCACGATTACCTCACACTGGCCTCAATCAACCGATTTGATCCGGTAGATAACGACTTCTAGGACTTCGATAAGTTTTTTCAAATGGAGAAGGTCGATTCCAGCATTATTCGATCGAAACCTCATCTATGGACCATAAAAACGCCTAAAAGAATTATTTTGGTCAGAAGAGACTAAAATTGATCGAATAGTACTGAAAAAATAGTAGACATACTCCTCAAAAGTATTACATATATCAAAGTGGCCATATCCTCAAAATTCGAAGGCACATGCTTAGACGTCGGATCCCAGCGATCTCTCGTCTGTTGTGGCTAAGCAGCCTCTTACGGCAAAATATGTAATTTCAAACGCATCAGCGACTAATATCAAACATAGCAAACGTACTTCTATGTCGTGATGGATGCTATCCGAGCTTCGCAAAAATTCCAGCTCGTACATCAATCAATGACGGTAGATTTCTCTTCCTATTAATGAAATTGGCCAAAGAGAGGTACAAGCGCTCCTCTGACTAGTTGTTACTGACAACAAAAGTTTAGTTGCATACAACGTTGATAATTTACTCGTCTGCAAAACTTTCGACTGGAAGGTTCCCATCACACGAAGACCTATTGGTCTATACTTCGTATTGATTTTACGCGAGATTTATCTTAAAAAAGGAAAACAATTTATCTAATCTATCTCTTATTTCACTCCCTTGCAAAGAAAGTCTCTATGAACAAATCAAAAAAATCTCACGTAAACGAAAGTTACGAAAGTAGACTAGAAATACTCAAAGATTTTTCTTGAGCATTCAATTCCTGTCAAAGTTTTCTCCGAAATCACAATTATTCAAAGTATCCCTCCCTAAAGATATATTATAAAACGCAGTGCTTCCCCTGAATCAATTTTTTGAAGAAAGAAGCGCAACCCTTCACGTTGTTGACTACTCATCTAACTTCACTGCCGCCGAGATCCTAAAATGCCAAACCCTCCATGATACTGGGCGCATTTTTTCGAAAAGCTGGGCCATAGTATAGATTGAGTTCCTTTATAAGCCCAAATGTGATCAAGGATCCGCCTTTTTCTCTCTAATCCTCCGAGATATGGAAAATATGGCCTGTACGAAACTAGAATTATCTTGAGTCGAATCTCAAAACTCGTTTATACCTTGCGAATGATACCACAATACATTTCGTCGATAACCCCGAAAAATCCTCCTTGATCAATCCAGTGTAGAATTTTGCTCGTCCTGTAACTACCCGTTAAAGCTATGAACGATACTATAAATTTAGACGGACCGTTTCCCTTTCTTCTCGTTTACGGTGCCATGCCAAGTTTTTCTGCCATCAAATAATATTTATTAAAACAAGCAGACAGAATCGGAGCTCCGGAAGTAGCTCATGACGAAATGGAAACGATCACATGACAAAGACGGATCTAAAAGGCACTTCAATCCAACATCCTACTCGCCACAAAGTATCCCTTCAAAGTTTGAACGTTCTACATTATCGAAAATAGAATGAAATTTAAATGAAAGGTCCCTTCAAGGTAGCTCTTCTTGATGAAAAGCAAGCGTTTTGTAATCACGCTATCAAAATAGTTCAAAAATAAATATCATGAATCCGCCCTTACATTTAAGACATTCGCGGCCTTGCTGATCTCTAAGACAAGTATCTATTCATGGAACATTCAAACTGCCTTCCAATTGCGGCAAAACTGACTGAGAACCAGTAATTTTTGTATCGCGATTCAATTTTCACCTAAATAGTTCTCCCCGACCCAAATCTTATATCACTTGAGTTTATTAAAGCCTAAATTAATGCAATATAAGGGCTCATTGATATGATTATTCGAAAATGATAATGCCAACAAAATAATAGGGCGATATGTCCTCTCCATTAAGGACGCTCGAAAATGCTCTGATATATTCAAGGCACAAGAAGTAGTGCAGGGTCATCAGGACAATGAACAATCTTACATCTTACACGACTTCACACCTCTTATTCAGTAATAAAGTCTTTCTATCTCCTCAGTAGTCGCCTATTATGAATTCTTACTATAGATCTATGATATTTGAAAAGCTTATTTTCAGTTCAGTGAGCAATTTATAGGAAAAGTGCACATAAAGCTCAATAAAAAGCTGAAATTCTCATCAGGAGAACTTATGCAACTGTTGAAAGCAACATACGGCCTCCGAGATATGGAAGAATACTGGAAAAGTACCATCTGATAATACCTTAATCATAAACTTAGGATGAAACCGGCAAAATTGAAGTTTTAATTCGAAGATAACTGTAATGGTCTGCTTGGCTTCATCAGTTCTCACTCATTTTCAGCAATGTAAACTTCTTAAGAGGGATTTACAAGACTTTCCGACGCTTCGAATCTAGAGAAATTGAGTTAAATAACACTAAACGTGCCGTTATGAACGTTGAGAGAGCCTGTAATGGAATAATTGTTCATCAGAGACCATTCATAGCAACTATCAAGGAAGTGACACTGACTTCTACAGTTTCCAGACTTCCAACTTTTCCGTGTAATTCTCTAAAATTCTCTTCCCAGTCGCTAGGAAATTACACACGCATTCAATTCGCGGCTCAAATCACTGAGAAACGATTCAGTATCAATTATATCAGTTCACTCAACAGGTTCATCAAGAAAACCTCTTCCGTAACTCTCCACTAATTTATCCCAAACTAGTCACCTTCAGCTTTCGATTCCAACTATACTTCGACTCTTCGTTCGCAAACAACGCTGACTAAACATCTTAACTTTTTTGCGTCATCCTTATTGTCGATAAAAATAATTGTCGTGTTTATGCCTACTATAGTGAAGAAATGAGTCGGGTAACTTGTTTTTTTATCGATGGAGACATCTATAAAATTTTAGAAGCAGTAGAATTTGCCGACACACAGAAGAGTATCTGTAATCAATAAACAAAAGGAAAGAACTACTAAATATGCGTAATCATTCTAAGTAATTCTTCGACTTCATTTTAACATTCTCTGTCATCAATAGAAAGCCGACTGGTGGCTCATATCAAGATCTTTCAGAACGCATAACTCAACGAGTAAATTTATAATATTGGCCTCCGCCTTACTACCAACAATCTGTGGGGTGTTGAGCGCACAAAAGGTAATCGATGGTTGAACTGTTGGTTGATGCTTCCGGTAAACAGGCCGGAACATCAGACCAGGGTTTATATAGAAAAAGTACTCAACACCAGCAGAGATAAATTGTAACTAAACGGTACTGAATTCAAAGGTATTCTAGAAAAAGCGACCCAGAGGTATCAAACTACAAGGTTCTGAAGGTCATGTAGCATCCATCAGTATAACAGACAGCAACAAACATCATGGCAAAGTCCATTGGTCCAATTGGCAAGGAGGCATAAAGTGGTTGCTGATTGGTGGGTGCGAAATGTTTCGAGAACCACGCGAGATAGCCATGATGGATCCATGTCATTGGCTAGGTACAAAGAGGTATGATATTATGCTTTTACACTGGTGCGTGAGTACAGTGCACAAGTTGCAATGATGTCTTCTTACAGTGTAAATCCTTGGTACAGGTTACCGGAGGGATACTGTCAGGGTATTTGGTGATTTATGGGCATAATCGCAACATCACTCCCCACTACGAAGAAGAATCGCCCCGATTCTTGTATTGGTATAGCAGATCTTGACAATTTTTCAGTTCATTTTCTGATAGCCATGAGTTCTCGTGATCTGCATATCCTTTCCATTTAATGAGATATTTTTTTTTCCGTATTGTTTCTTGTGACTGAGAATTGATTCGACTTCGTATTCTTTATGTCCATCTTGAACCTGTATAGGTGGTGGCGGGGAATTTGGCGATAGAATTCATCTTCAAAGTACGGCTTAAGGAGACTAGCATGGAAAGCATTGTGAATTCCCCTGTCGATCATTGGCTGGGAAAGATTTAAACGGTACGTAACTCCGTTTATATCCTCAGATATTTGAAATGGACCACAAAACTTTGGGTTCAGTTTTCGAGATCCTGCACCATCTTCAAAAGCTAGGTTTTTTGTGGACAACCAGACTTTGTCACCAACTTTATAAGAAGAAGGTCTTCTACTTCTGTTGACATACAAGGCAGTGGATTCATTTGATTTTTTGATTTGTTCTTGGGCTTTTTTCAGTGATTCTTGCATGTTTTTAGGAACTGTGCCGCAGCAGGGTTGTCTGCGGAGAGTATGTCCAAAGGGACAGTTCTAGGGTGGATTCCATAATTGAGGAAGAACGGAGAGAATGTTGTAGTGGCATTAATAGATGAGTTGTAAGCAACTTCGAAGTCTACCAAGTATTTGTCCCAATCTGACTTGTCGAAGCTAACAAAAGAACGAATCATTTCTTCGATCTTTCTGTTCATAATCTCAGATTGTCCATCTGTTTGTGGGTGATATGCTGAAGAAGGGGATATCTTGGTACCCAGAAGGTGGAACAGACTCTTCCAAAACTTGCTCATAAAAATAGCATCCCTATCACAAATGATATTCGTCGGAATTCCGTGGTTTCTGTAGACATGATCCTTGAACAGCCTGGCAGTTGAAGGAGCATCTATTTTGGGCTTGGTTGGTATAATTCTGATCATCTTTGATAATCTGTCAACGACAGTTAAGATGCCATTGTTTCCTTCCGTTGACCTTGGAAGGGGTGTAATAAAGTCCATCGTTATGTGAGTCCATTTGGTTTTCGGTGGATCAAGAGGTTGTAAAAGACCTGCGGGTTTCTGATTGGATGGTTTGTCTCTTTGGCAGTGGCAAGAACGAACGTATCGAAGTACATCTGTACGAAGGTTTTTCCAGTAAAACTTCGGTGATATTCTATTGATTGTTTTTGAAATTCCCAAATGTCCAGTATTTGGAGTAGAATGGTAGTCATGTAATAGCTTGACTTTAAATTTTCCTTCTGGTACGCAAATCTTTCCGTTCCTTAGTAAAAGCAACCCTTTCTTTTCGAAAGGTGCCTTTGGATCTTTGTATTGGGTTTTCAGGTTTTCATCTAGCCTGTAATCTTTGGCCAGATCTTCTAGCTCAGAATCCGCAAAAAAGGTACGGATATATTGTTCGATTCTAGGTATGTCTTTGTTATCACTTCCTTGAGTAGTTCTCTGTTTCGATGTTTAGGTGAGGGATAATTCTGAGGTTGTCTTGACAGGGCATCGGCAACGATGTTTGCTTTCCCGGAGATGGGTATAATTTTGAAATCAAAGTTCGCTAATCTTTCCAACCACCTAACCTGTCTTTGGGACAGATTGTCCTGGGTCTCGAGGTATCTTAAAGGGTAGTGATCAGAATGAACTGTGAAAAAGTTTCCGTGTAGGTATGCTCTCCACCATTTCAAGCACTCTACAATGGCCAAGAGCTCTCTTCATGAGCGGCATAATTTTGCTCAGCATCATTCAAAGTCCTAGACGCAAAGGCAACTGGTCTTCTGGATTTTGGATCCCCCTGTTCCAACACAGCTCCAATTGCGTACTGAGAGGCATCTGTAGTGACATATATTGGAAGTTCAGAGTCAAAAGTTCAAGGACTGGGGCACTGCATAACGATTTCTTCAAGGTCTGGAATGATTTGTCCTGAGTAGCTGTCCACAGAAATGAAACGTTCTTCGTCAGCTCTGTAAGAGGTTTAGCAACCAATGAGCATCCTCTTATGAATCTTCTGTAATAGTTGACGAGTCCTAAGAATGACTGAAGCTGTTGCTTGTTCTTTGGTGAGGGCCATTCCATGACTGCCTTTATCTTGTTGGGATCCACAGCAATTCCCTTTGACAGATTACATGTCCAAGATACTCGACTTCTTTAACACCGAAGACACATTTTGACAATTTTGCGAACAGATTCTCCTTCCTAGAATCTCTAGTACTACATCAATGTGTTCTAAATGTTCTTTCCATGTCTTACTGAAGATAGAATGTCATCTAAATAAACGATAACGAATACATCCAGGACATCTTTGAATATGTCGTTCATGAGATTCATAAAAGTTGCTGGTGCGTTGGTCAATCCAAAAGGTAGTACGAGAAATTCAAAATGTCCGTATCTGGTTCGAAACGCTGTGAGAGGGATTGAAGATTCCTCCAGTCTGATCTGATGGTAACCCATCCTCAGATCTATTTTCGAGAAGTACCTGGCTCCCTTAAGTCGATCAAAGATATCATCGATGCGCGGCAGGGGGTAGCTGTTTTTTACAGTAAGCCGATTAAGTGCTCTGTAATCCACACACATACGCAAACCGCTGTCCTTTTTCGTTACAAAGAGTATTGGCGCTCCCCAGGGGCTTTTGCTTGGTCTAATGAATTCACTCTCTAGTAGATCATCTAGTTGTTTACGAAGCTCCATCATTTCTTTTCCTGAAAGTCTGTAGAGACCCTTTTTCTGTGGCTTAGCATCTTTTTCCAATTCGATCTTGAAATCATACTTTCGCTTCGGAGGAAGCCCCTTCGGAAATTCTCTTGTTTAAATCTTATGGTTATCGCAGAACAATTCACTGAGGAAATTGATCTCACCACCTGGGTCGATGAGAATTTTTGCTGGTCCATTGGAAATGACTCCTTTAACAATAAGAAGTCCTCTATCATTTCGTTGGAAAGTTGGGGTTGGTGTTCCCCTAAATGCTTCCTGTGATCTTATTGTTGAAACAATAAGATTTCTGTCATCCAGAACTGATTGAGGACCTTCAGTAAGTTCCTTCGGGCTTCTGGGCAGTTTTTTGCAATGTTCCCTCTCTGTCTGCATCTCAAGCAGAAGCCTTCACGTATGCATCTCTCACGTTCTGCTTGATCCAATTTCGGTAAGTTAACATTTGAGGACTGTATGCCCGGTTTCATTTCCACGTTCCCAATTTCCATGGGTACAGGAGCACTATTTCCAGTACCTGAACTTCCGTTCAGCGATTTTGGACTCGATTTGTTGTTACCTAACGGCCCTGAACGCCTGTAAGCAGCTTCGATTCTTTCCGCATCTGCCATTAAATCAGAAAGCTTAGAGTATTCTCTCGTGCATAAGGCTTTCCAAATGTACGGTTTCAGGCCGCGTGAATAGCGACCAATCTGATCTTTGACTCCTATGTCTGGTATATCCAACAATATTTTGTTAAAATCTTCATTGAACGCAGTAACGTCTTTAACTTGTTTCCAGCGAGCCAACTTGTCTCGCGCGATTTTTTCCTTGTTTAACGTCTCGAAGCGATTGAGAAGGGCAGCCTTCAGTTCCTTCCATGTTTGAATATCCTGCCCCGCGCGCTTTTGGAATGGACCATCCACCACTCATTGGCATTTCCAGAGAGACAGCTTAGTGCAATGTTCATGGTAGCTTGCCATCTGCTTCACCAAGATAATTCCGCATCTGCACGCACCAGCTCCCGACGGACCCTTTTCTGCTGAATGTCCCGGCTTATTCTTCTTAGGGGCGTCCTTGGTTTCGGTTTGACCATTTGAGCTACCGGCCTTGATCCTGACGAGAGAAAGCTCATTCTCGAGAGCTCCCACCTTGCGAGCAGCGTTATTGAGCTGGTTCTGTTGTGCGGAGATCTGGTTATGAGCCTCTGACAGCTGGCGTTGAAGTTCGCTTACAGCCTGTGCCAGAGACTCTACAGTAATTCCCGAATTTTCCGTTGTCTTTTCCTATTGGTCGAAAGAGTCACACGTGTAGTTTTGGTTTTTCTTTTTTTTTAAATAGAATTTTTTCAAATTGGCCAGTAAGAATCGGTATGCACTGTGGCCGACTTGGCTAGACCAGCGAAAGACCAGTGAGAGGTCTCGAGTTCGAATCCCAGTCGATAACTTGGGAAAGTTGATTTTCTCTGACGTAAGGGTTTGACGTCAGTCACGTCGGGTGTGCTATAGTAGCCCTTCTTCCGATGCTTTATAGAACGGTTTTTTCTTGTCTAGAACCTGGCGGTGATACGGCTTACAAGCCCTACTGCAAGGAACTGGGGAAAGTGAGTTCTTAAGGTAGCCACAGCGGGAGGTTGAACACAGCACAAACGAAATCGGTTGACAAAGCAACTTTTGGAGTTTTTCTTGCTTCCATTTCCCTAAATTTATTCAAATTTTAACTACTTACGGGCAGTCTCTCGATGACGGCGGCCAAGACGGTGGCGCTCAAGGTCTGCCTTACTTGGGACTTCGATTTTGCAAATTTCGCAGATATGCCTCGTCTTATCGGCGCGGTGCTGGTTCTTGCGGGATCGGAGGTGCTCGTGGTACTGCACTCGGCCTGTGCAGGTGACTTGACAGTGACAACAGTGGAAGGGCGACGATCGCGGGTTCTTGGTCAGGCGAGGCCTTCTGGTCTTCTTACGAATGCGGTGGTTGGCGGTTCTCTGAATGACGATGGAAGCCGCGTCAGGGAGAATCGGTAGGGTCTTCTTAGGCTTCTGCGGCTTGGAGCGAGGGATTGCGGGCCTCTCGATATCGGCGGTAGAGCGGGTAGCAATACAGCCTCGGGAAGGCAGAAACTGGAAGGTCTTGGTGTCCTGGTTCCTCCACCACGATTCTGGTGGGTGTTCTTGGCTCCACTCCGAACTCGAACGTCGTCAGCTCCTGACAATTTTCGGCGAAGAACGAATGTAAGTCTTCTGCGTTGTACTCGTCCGGCGATGAGGGGCGGTCCCTGGAAGTCTTGTTTTTCGGCACTGAGCGTTATTCAAAAAAGAATCAGAGTGAAAAAAAATGTTAGTCTCTGCTTGTAATCGGGCAGAATGTCAAATCTAATAGAGATTTTAACTTACTGTCGGATTGGAAGAACTCGCAGTACTGACAAACGAATATGCGATGCTACCAAATGCGTGGTGTTGAGCACAAAAAGGTAATCGATGGTTGAACTGTTGGTTGATGCTTCCGGTAAACAGGGCGGAACTTCAGACCACACCAGCAGAGATAAATTGTAACTAAACGGTACTGAATGCAAAGATATTCTAGAAAAAGCGACCCAGAGGTATCAAACTACAAGGTTCTGAAGGCTCATGTAGCATCCATCAGTATAACAGAAAGCAACAAACATCATAGCAAAGTCCATTGGTCCAATTGGCAAGGAGGCATAAAGTGGTTGCTGATTGGTGGGTGCGAAATGTTTCGAGAACCACGCGAGAAAGCCATGATGGATCCATGTTATTGGCTAGGTAAAAGAGGTATGATACTATGCTTTTACACTGGTGCGTGAGTACAGTGCACAAGTTGCGATGATGTCTTCTTACAATGTAAATCCTTGGTACAGGTTACCGGAGGGATACTGTCAGTGTATTTGGTGATTTATGGGCATAATCGCAACACAATCCTCCAGACGCCATCACATAAATATTAAATTGAATATCTCTTTTACTCCGTCTTTAATTCAACAAATGAGACCTCCCCGTTGAGCAATAGGTCACTTGTAGAAAACCTACGATTAGACTCTCATCACTGCAATCCTCGCAAAATTAAAAGGATATAGTGCATAGATAGCTCTAAAACCAGTAGTACTGCAAGTAATCAGCACAATACCGGGATGAATTTCCGCAATCAACAGTTAATGCAATTTTTTGCCTAGCTCCTCTCTATAGTGCAAGAATACTAGCGTCTCAATTTTAGTGTATCTAATATACAATAAGTAGAGTCTCGACATATTCTAAGCTCTAAATGATGGATCTAGTGTATGGAATAGCGACCAGACTTTGAAGAAGCATCTATGGTACTGAACCATCCTCAATAGCTTCAACACTTCAACCAACGTCTCACGTGGACAGATATGAGGAAAATTATCTTTTGAGGACCGCCCACACGCGATCTGCTTATCGAATGAGTTCTCATATACTTTTCAGATGATAGACATGCTTTATTAAATAGTGGGGCGTGTCAATCAACTATATTCTGCTATATTGCTTGAATGAAAGTTCATTGGACTGATAAACTTTGCACTACTCGCAGCAAACCAACCACGTTTTCCGCAAACACAGCAGTTTTATGTAGAAAAAATCATCTCATTAAGGTCGCCCTCAACTCTTTCTTTGGACCCCTAAAAATTTTGTTTGCAGTTTGCTTTGACATCAAGGTGCTTTGAGAAAACAGTGACCCAGGGCATTTTGATATAACAGCCGTCCATCCCCTGATCCCTGCCCGCCTCCTCTTTCTTTCTTGGTGCCCTCTCAAGCTCATTTACCATGCTTTCCTTGGCAATCACATTAGCATTACTGAAATAATTCGGGCAAAAGGCCCTGGTAATTGCTTCGCTACCCTTAAAATCTCAACATTTGGTGGCTGGAATCTGGCTGCTCGGGACATCGCCAACCGGGTCGAGATCAAACTTAACGCATTTGAAGATTTTCCAGTTTCCTAGGCGTAGCAAAAATTATTCTGCTCATCCGCGCCGATACTACTCCAGAATAACGCCACTTGTCTATTAGAATGGGTTTCGGGCGCATGTTAATGCCACAACAAGTCGGTTCCAGAAAACCACCGCTCTCCGCGTATAGCAGTCGATACGCAACCTAGTCCTCTTCTCCATAATCACTTGTGGAGAGCTTGAAGGTTCTCGGATTCTTTCTAAAAACTGCAAAACCGTTAAATTACTGTATTTTACAGTAATATTAACTGTTTATTTATTGTAAGCACATGTTGTGCACCCTACTTAAATGATTACGAAGTCAATTTATAATACATATTTACCAGTTCTTCCTCTTTTCAGACTGTTTCTGGTCAAAGCTCCACTACATTTGAATAATTTATCGACCTCCTCTCTAAATCTGTTACCAATAAACGACTCGAAAACAACGAATTGTTTATTTCTGTAGTCATTTCATACGGTACTGCATGTTCTACAACTTTGAACGCCTTTAAAAGTATTCTTACTATAATTTTCTCCTAGGTAGTACAAATTGGTAGCAGCATCGTTAGTAGAGACTGAGTGGGAGCCTAGATGTCTTTCAATTTGTAAGAAACCTCTATTTTATCCAATTTGTTCATGCTTTTCTCCGTTTTGTTCTTGTGAGAAAATATTTGACACTGAGATAGGAGTTATTCCTCAAAGGTATAACTCCCATCTCAGTTTCATATATTTTATTCACATCCCAGGGGGTAGTAGCTGCTTAGTACATAAGTGCACACAAGCCTGTCTCCATGTGTTATTTAGGTAGCCATTAACATCACAAGAGAGCCGTTGTAGTGAGAGGACCTCAACCTCATGTAATGTCTCATGGTACTTATTGGCCCTAGTTTTAAAGCCCGTATCCACTTCCTTCAATTTTTTGAAATTAGCAGTCATTATGTACTGTCACCAGCAGAGATTTTTAGTGATCTTTTCGCCATACAATTTTTGGAGAAGTCAGGCCACTTCTAACAGCAGGTACTTTGCTGTTCAGTAAGGTAATTTTTGTCTACTATCAAACAATATAGATATTCGTACCGTACAGTAATTTGGGTTGGGTACGGAGTTAGCGGCCCAGACCGCCCTATTTCCAAATTGGAGCTAGTATTTGCGCATGTCAGGGGCACTCGTTGGGCCAATTTTCGACCTAAATCATAAATCAGCACCTACTTTGGTATTTATTATTTGCTAGCATTGACTCTACTCGTCGCACCGTCGTGGAAGGTGCTAATCTGGATGATCTTAAGATACAACGAAATGGCAACTAAGGCCCAAGACTAAAGAGCAAATTCAGCTTTGACCATGATTTTGACTCCCACATTTATCCTTTTCAACTCTTTAACAACAGCAATCTTGTCTACAGGCAATTTTTTTTCGGTCGGGTTTCCTCTCGTTTCCCCACACTATCTCATGCAAAATGAACAATTTCATTTTGTGTTTGTGATATCTGCTCACCTTTGATTCTCCGGACTACAGCGTCTATAAATTTAACTTCAATGTTGTCATTGATGGCAAACCTTTGTCTCCAAAGAAGATACTCAGCGCCGTTCGTCTAATCGCTACTGTTTTACAATCACATCGTTGAGATGCGGTACTGCATCGCAGAGTACTTGAAGAAAAGAAAAGAGGGACAGCAGAAACCACGTAAACCTTGGAAAGTATGTATGGTGGTTTCTCATTGTCTGACGGGATTCCCAAAATCGAAGGGTTTCGGACTGCAATATATTCACTGTCCATTACTGTACATATATTTAAATTCAGTTTCCTTATTGACTACCCTCGAACGTGTGCCACAAGTTGAGCTCACGCACTGTTCATCTTTTCGGATGCCAGTTCCAACGGTAATTCCCAACCTTACCGTCCCTTCTACTTCCTGAGACGTCATGGCTGCCAGTTTCAGCTTAAAGGAGCTTTTATTATTTTTATCACTCGCACGAAGAGAAAAATAAGTGACAATGCAAAATTTCTGCTTCAGCCGTCCCAGTAATAAATTTACAATACTGGAGAGTAACTTCTCCGACGAGCAAGGGTACACCCTCTGCGAAACCCTGCGTATTTACCTGTAAGTCTAGCAGAATATCTGGTGCAACCTGTGCTTAATCCAGGTAACCCTCTCACACCTCGCCTGGTGCAAAATATATATAACCGTAAAGATTCTATCCCGAACAGACCCACGGATTTTGTAGAAAAAATTTGATCTGAATCACGTGGGATAAATATAAGTTTAAGTTTTGTTCTATTTGTATTCCTATAACATAACTTTTTGCCCTCTCTATTATTTTCCGTCTATATATTTTACACGATTTATCCAATCTGGTCATCTATTTACACTGTTTTGAACATCTTTTTACTATTTTGTTTAGTATATGGTCCCTTTTAGCATCAGCTTTGGACTATATTTGATAGAGAAATATGTGTCCTAGAGCTATACTACGGAATCTGCTTGCCAGTAAAAGGACTCTCCGCCTTAATTATCAAAGTAAAAACCGAGGAAACAATTTTTTTCCAACCTAACCAACTCGTCTACCCTAAGCCAAGACCGCTGGGGTTAACAGACTCGCCGTTGACTTCGCCCACCTGCTTTTTCTGTTCCTACCCTTCAATTTTTGCAACAGATTTAGGCCTATGAAAACCGCATAATTACGGGACCGGGTCACGTGGATTCCACGACCAGGGGTATGAATCTGTCCCTTCCAAAATGCAGGGTCTGGTGGCCTACTGCTCTGCCGTATTTAATGAAGTGCATCTACTTTATAGAGCTAACGCAATATGCCTGCGAAGGAACACCTTTTCTTAACGCCCTCTTTAGTTCCCAGGCGCTCACCACAAATTACTTCACAACCCTTTTTCCATCCCTCCGACTGTTCCTCGAGACTCTCTTTAACCTGCATAGTACGCCGAGAACTGCTGAGAAATTTCTGCCAGATTTTCAATAATGACTATTTGACGTCCATGATACTGACATCGTTACCGACATCTCTCACATGATAGAGCAGTGCCTCAAGACATTTGTAAGGGGAGCCCTGGACTCCAGATTTTTGCGAAGACGGAGCTACTAAAAATTTCGATACAATCAAAGGATGCAATAAAATGCCCCATTGGGATCAACTTTAATTCGGCCAGGCACATTGCTGCCGCTATTTTTCTTTCTTCTAGCTCGACTGCTAACAAATGTCCCGCGAAATTTTTCCTGAGCCAAACAGGAAATTTAAGCCACATGATGCGGCTCTATAAGATCTTCATAGGTGATCCCTTTCCTGCCTGCACATCTCTTCTCTATTTTAGTGCCCCTGCTAAACTACAACACTATCGGATCCGTCAATTCTTTTGAAGCATTTCCAGAAGGGATCTCTATCAGGTACTAAAAGGGGAGATGTATTTAGAGCCTCCATTTTTCTCCCTGTGCCGAAGACTAGGTCTTCTGTGCCATTTGTCTCAATCTCAAGACCATAATTAACCCCCAAATTCGAAGTGTGTCTAAAGTAATATTTTCAAACCTTCCTCGCCGCCGCAACCTCGACACACTCTAATGTTTCAGAGATCTCATCGTGTATCGAACCAGAGTACATGACTGTAAAGTCACTTTAATTGAACAGAGACTTGCAAATGGAGAGCCTTCTACCCAGACATCGAGCCTAAGGATGGAATTCATTGCACAAGACCGGAATCCGTACGATAAGTAGCAATAGAGGAACAGATTTGTCCGACGTGCTCGTAAACCCTTTAGCTTCCTTCAGCAAGTAATTTTGCAAGTTTATCCCGATCACCTCCCTCAGCATTACTATTTTGCGAACAAAGGAGATATCAACCTTTTAATAATACACACTGCCAGTCTGGTCTGCTCTTACTTATCACCACTTCAACCCTCGGGGGCTATACGGGCCTCTTATGAAGTTCTAACTTACATACTACGGAGCATACCCGTGAGGGCGCTGGATACCTATAGAAAGGCTTATGCGATGCTTCCCCAAAAGTACACTGCAACGGACTTAATGTTCAATGCAGCATGTCTGATGGCTGGTCTTAAGTCGGCAATTTTGAAGAGGTCAGAATGGGATATGAATTTTGGTTTCAATGAGTTCTTGGATAATTATTACTGAAACAGAAATGTATAAACAGGGCATTTATAATGTTATCTGATCGACTTGTATTAAAAGATGGGAAAATGTCCTGACTATTCTTTTTATCAACATTCTATGCTGAATTTAGATTATCTCAATGGTAACAAGTGCTTTTTATGGATGTCGATGTCGCACTCTAACTTTATTAAAGCTATGAAATTCATTCAAAAACCACATTTTTGTGAAATGTGAAAGAAACTATGCTTCCTTGCAAATCTTCCTGCCCAATTTTAATTTCATTTACATTTAAATAAAATATTACAGATTTTAAACCAGAGCAACACTATCTGGATATATTCCAACGGATTCATTTTGATTATTTCTGAACACTTATTCCGCAATTTGCATCAAAAAAAACTTAGTATGATTACAAGTAGAGAACCGTATTTGTTAGCAAGCTATTCAAAGCCAAAGTCTCTGACCTCAGGGGAATAATCGAAGTTCTCTGGATTCAGACTCAACAGCAATATTTGAATATGTTTAATCTTCTCTGAAATTAGAAAGAACATAAACAGTTCTTTATAATAACTTTATCACCATACATCTTACAAAAAATTTAGTTGAAAAATTCTCAATGTGCATCAGCGAAGTATCAAATCAAATTAAAACTCATTGGTAATATTAATTGAAGTGACAATAGATAGGTAATAAATCAATATTGTAAGTAGCCCGCAAAAGCTTTTGAACAATTAAAGTCTATTTTTAAAATTACGAAAAAAGATATTCGTTTGCGTAATTTTATGTGACTTTTAGATTTTTCATTAAAATGCCTACTTCATCTATTTATATAATACCATCATTTCAATATTTAATTCATATTTATGTTCAAATGATCTGAGATTATTTTAAGGTGCCCTTCTACTAATGCGTGAATTCATTTCCATTCACTGGTACGGTGAAAATATTCAGCTCCTGATGTTATATTCATTCCTAAATTAATGGCGTCTAAATAATCCTCATATTGTTTTCCATTACTTTGAGATTTTAATTTCAGTGTTTAGTTTCTCTCATAAACTTCCAATGACGAAGTACATGAAATTATTTTTCCACAAATAATCTTAAATTCTAAAAATTTTCAATTTTTCGTTCATTTAAATGGAGAAATGTTTCTCGAATATGTTCAGTAAAATATCTAAAATATTGGTAGCTTATATCGGGTCTCTCCGTAATTGAGTTTATGATTAAATATTTGCAATAGTGTCTTTATTATCATTCTCCAGAAATCAGAGAAGATTATTTTCGGTCAATTTTCATTTCACATTTTACAGTCTGTACCTTCAGCCTGTAGTAGTAAAATTCAAATTGATTCTTTTGCAATATTACGTGCATTTTTTTATTACTGCAAACCACCCTAGAATATTTTATGGGCGAAACAAAATTAAAATCGCTTTATTCTATTTTATTTACCTGGATCTTTCTTTTCATGTACTTAGATTAAGTTCCAGATTATTTTCCTACCCCGAGCTTGGATATTTTCTTATTTTTGATTATTTATCTTCAATAATGAGATCTTATAAGTATACTACAGGCCATAGGAAGGATTTTTCACTTCTTAAAACTAGGATACTCATATTAGGTCCTCTAAATATACCTATAGTGCCTTGCGTTTGCAAGTTTGCTTATTTTTAGCCATACGTTTACTTTATCTCCTAGATAAATAGTAGATTGTTTTAATATATTAGTTCGGAGACAACCGTTGATCTTTTATTCTGCTTTTTCCCATCCGGGCAATTCTATTTCAGAAGAAGACAAGTACGCTTATCCTCATGTGCATTTTAGTACATAAATATTCAAATACCACCTCTAATGGGGAAACTGAAAGCCATTTTGTCCTCATATAAATGCTAAACGGTGAAATTTGGACTAATTCAAGTTCGCAATATTAAAATTTCTACTGCTTGCGGACTAGAAACGATAGATACAGATGAAAGAGGGTATGTTTAGATATGAAAGTATTCGAAAAGAACTCAACGAGCAATAGATGCATTTAGAATTTTGGAAAGGAGAATATTGTGAAACACTGTTGTTTGGATTCGGATACCGTCTGGAAAAAGTTTCTAAGGATAATAAATGGTTCAACGCTGTAAATTTATGACAGCAGCTCTGTGTACTAGTGTGAGATTTGAAATATGTTTTTGTATATTTCACACAATTTTGGCGGATTTTCTTTAAATATATTACTAAACTGAGTTATCAAATGATAAATTATTCAAAAATTCAGATAAAAATTTTCACTTAAGACAAATAGGGAAGACTTAGAATTGCTTTCAAACTGCACAATTATTCTGTAAATAGTTGCAGTACAATGTTCTTAAAATAGCGGTATGAATTGGACAGCTGCAGACATAAGGATAGTAAAATATTTCTCCGTCTGTAAGTGTGCCCGCTGATCACTCCAATGATACTTTAATTCTTAAATAAATTAGCCCTTAAGTGTGCACCAAATAATGGCGCTAGAGAATTCTACATTCATAAGTATTAATATTGGTAAATTATATCTTGCATTGTTTGCAATAAATAGAGGAAGAATTATCTGATTGATCATTTGTTTCTTTTATATTTCTTGCATAAATACCTTCTACTGTATTTTAGAATTCTTTTTTCCGTATTTTGAAGATAGAAGTAGATTATTTTCTCACTGTATTTTCTTTCTCAGTAACGTATATAAACAGGAAATATTTCTACCTTTTATATAGCTTTCTACCCTCTGCATATCTATTACGAAAAAACCTCTTTATCGATAAGAATCAAATGGTAAACCAAGATTGAAGCGAATAGAAGTGTTCGATATCTATCCCAATTTATACATATCATCTCGTTCTCTGTTTCGAAGCATTTTCTCTATCGTTTTCCGGTAAAATATCGTTCCACTCGTTTTCTAATTTTCGAGACAAGTTATATTTCTCCTCTCTTCTGTACTGGTGAACATGTTGCTCAGTTATACTCTCTATGCTGTAAACCATTGATCTAGTGCTTACTATACATATCTAATTTAATTGTTTGTCTCTTGATAATTTTACACAATACTTCCTACTTTGACTCAAAAACTTAATTATTATAAATAAACCACCTAACATTAACCAACGAAAAATAATATTTGCATGCTTTATAGTGATCAAAACAGTTCTTAAAAATGTAAATAAACGCCATGCGCTTGGGCCTTTAACTGATAATTTGCTAGTTATGGTTAGAATAGCCTAATTTCATACATTAATACAGTGAGATATTGGGATCAGCCATACCCAGATGGAACTCAGTCAATGTTTACATACAGAAATAGCGGTTTGATATTGACTAAATTTTATAGAGAGATATCTTAATACGATATTTTTTACATAGGCCCTTTTATAGAACTGTTGCATTTTATGGTGGAAGACGGTAGGAAATTATTTTTTCCATGTCAAGCAGGAAGATTATATACCAATTTGTGTATTGAAAAAAGTCCTTCGATGGGAACCGGTAAGCACTAATGAGACCTTTTGGGCCTTTTTATGTCATAAAAAGTTCTTTTGAAGTAAACAAGAGGTTTAATGAGGCTACAAATGGACGGCATGACATTTTATGAATGATAAAGGTGATAGTTATTTATAGATCATTCGCTTTGTGTTCAGCCTCTCTGTCAGGCTGTCGCGCACCGTTCAAAATATTCTTATTGCGAGCAAAAAGGGGCTCTTCTGCCAGATACGATTTCTTTGAGTCCGTGAGATTTTTTGCTTGGAGTTTCCAGGTGTATTTTAACTGTGTTGACGTAGCACATAGATCTTGCGGGAAGATCTTTGTGCCGTATAGTTCTTTTTCGTTGGTCGAAGCTTTATTGATCTTATTGGTGAAAGCTCCAATTTGTTAAATATATCAAGGCGAAACCAGGTGTGTTGGCTACTGATCTCCGTCACTAAATGGAGAAATTTAATTGCTAGTTTCCGCTGTATGTCTAGAGATCTACTAGTTCATGTTCAATTTAAAGTTCGATACTTTACATTAGGTACCAAAATTGATACCATTTTTTTCCTTAATACTCGTTTACTCTACACAGTCTATATTTTCTCTCTCCACGTAAACTGAATGCGGTTCAAGAATTTTTGTTTTCCATGCTACACATAGTAGTAAGCTTTGGATCATTCGCATAGTTCTGTATCTATCGCAGTAATGCATTTTTCTGAGGTAGGTTAAGGTTCCTTCCCGCCTATGAATTGCCTCGCTGCCTTGGGGATAGATTTAAAATCAGATACTCGAAATGTTTTATCTCAGCACACTAAACCTTGCCATGATGAGCAAAAACACTCTTTTTTTCAAAATCACCGCAAAATACAGGCGCTAAAAGTTCTGATCTTCTTTTTCTATCCTAATAATTGGTTTTAACGGCAATAGCGATCTACTGATTTTCGCCGAAATTTGGGAATAATTACATTCGCCAGCCGGCTGTATGACAATTTCGATATCATTTTCTTGGTTGTGTGAAGGTTTGTTAAAGCCTTTTCAGACTGACAATAATTATGTTTTCTCATAATTTTCTACACTAGCCACTGGACAATAGGAGAACTATTATGATCGCTGTGACAAGTAGCTAGCCTGAACTGAACAGATCCGAAACAGTATCGGGATCCTTGTTATATAAAGAACAGCCTCAAGATCCTTTTCTACCCTTTTATGCTTTAAACGACTGTTAAGTACAATAAAAATCTTTCCGTCAGCACTGCGAGTATTTATTATGACCGAAGCTTCCAACTGCCGCTACAGAAAATTGGTTCTCGACGCTTATCATTACTAAACCTCACGTACAGGCTTCCTTTTGATCCATTTCAGGAAATTGAAACCAGACAGATTCCTCTCTGAGTCATACGCCGCCAGAAATACCAGCTTTTTTTCTTTTGTTTGTCGTTTAGTTTATGATTCCCGTTCCTACCTAATATCTTTCAATGCCTCAAAACTCACCTCCCGCGCTTTTATGAGCCTTTACCTATATTAGTAATCCGATTGTTTTAAAAATCATGTGTTTTCTAGTCAAACATGACTGTAATAGCAGGATTAATCCACCCGGCTGGTTGTTTAGGTTACATCAACAAGTCGAAAACATTTTTTTTGTGAGAAACAATTATTAATCCCGTTCAGACTGAGAGAAATTTACCGCACCTCACCGGCTGTAAGCGAAAATTTAACGGAATCTCAAGTCTACAGCGCCTTATTTCGGGTAAGATCCATCTCAAATAATATGTGACAAGCTTTAGTTAAGATTAAATTGGATCTGCATAAGTGTTTTTATTCTAGATGTAATGTTTTGCATTAATTTCATTCATACTTATTTTTGGGGAGAAGAGCACTAAAGAAGTCAGAAAATGGAATATCAAAAAAGTCAGTTCTTCTTCAAAAATATGCAAAGATTAAAACAAGATGGCGTTCCGCCTTGAAAGAGGTAAAATTCAGAACAAGAAGAAAAAAGCAAAAACAAACTATTTTCGTCAACAAATAAATTTTCAAATCTCAAATCTCAAACAAATTCTAATTTAACTCATTGGATAAGCTAGTAATTTACGTTACTTTAAATGGTACTAGTAAAGCAAGCAACAAGCCGCAATCTCCTTGACTTGGCAAATTTTTCATAAGAGTAAGTACGCCTATTGGAATCATATTCAACCAAGATTAAGCAGTGCATATTATGCTTCTCGAAAGAAGTCTCGAGTCCAAATTGTTGATACCAAACCCATTTTGTTATTCTGTAAGCTCGCTGGTAAGCGCTCTCATCCATGGCTTCCTTTTTCGCCATTTTCTCTTTCTGAAAGCCCTCATGCCTTCCCGGAAAGCTTGCCAAGCCGTCTGTATCGTGTATTTGGGCCGTCTAGTTTTCCTCCGATCCTTTGCTGGTTTAAGTGGGCTAATTTTTCGTTCATTGCCTGCAGTCATTTGTGTATCAGATGCACAGGCTGTTTGTAGCGCAGACTAGACAGCAATTAGGGGGGAATTTTGATTTTTTAATACATAAAAAATGAGGCCCGCTGTTCCCTGAGGGATATCATGATGTTGGTAAAAAGCTTACAATGTAAAAGACTGGTGGAAAGCCGTCAAAACGCTGGGAAACTATCTGGAGGCCAGCTAACAGGCACGCCTCATTTGACATCTCTGCCGCTGCTGCATGAAGTTGTGGTAAGACGTGTTTGACCTTTGCGTAGGTCTTCCTTGCCCTCGTAGTTACGTTGCATGGGACGACGGTAAGCAACGCTTGAGCGTCCAGGTTCCATCCTCCGAGGGTAGAGATAGGTACGGGGACTAGCCTACTTTTGGCGGAAGACGCGATGAAGGACTCGTATCTTCTGTGATTCGTCGTTGTTGCTGAGTTGAGCGAGATGAGCGGGCTTAAAGCTATTACTCTCTTGTTCGAGGGCGCTAGGAGGTTGACCAAAGTGACATTGAAGAAGTCTATTCCGCCAATGCGTCCCATTGTGCGAATATCAGCTCTGGTGCGGTGTAGCCCTTCCCGCGGCTCGACGACTGGATGTCACGCAGCTTTCTCGAGATCGCTCGCCAATAAACTGACCTGACAGTCCTTTCTTCGCGTTTTTCGCCCCCGTGCAAGCATTGCAAGAGATTGTTGCCGAAACAGTCGAGAGTTTCGGGGCAGTAAATTTGGGACATGGTGTTTCTTGAGGTAAAAACGGGACTTCGTAGTAGTAATAAAACCATGTAGAAAATTATCTTAGTTCAATACTCGTCTTAAGACCTGGAGATGGGGTACATTAAACCCAATCTTTCGCGCCTGGGAGCCCCATAGAGGCACGGAATGCCTGCCGTCTGTTTTCGCCAACATCAATCTCTTCCTACACCCGTTCGTGGATGGCGTCCGAGGGTGTCCTCTGTAATGGTGTTTTGTTTGAGCAGAGGGCATTGAAGGGGAGAATCCTGGATTGGAAGCAAGAGAGGGACCAAATCTGGTGCGCCTCCACGGTGTCTCGGTGCGTTGCGAGATCCGCAATTTTTGCTGGAAGTAGGGTTGTGCAAAGCCTGTTGGACGCTCCGCTGGAGGGAAGGAAGGCTGCAGCTGCGATTGACTTCGCCGAAGTGAGTCCAATTCCCAGTGATGGCTTCTTAGCGGTAACTGTCTTCACAGGCAACTAGAGTTCTTACAATATTTCGGGTCGAGGACGCCCCCAGCCAATGCCTGCACACAGTTCTCCATCACTGCATCAAACATTGCAGCGCTTTCCGCAGTGCAGGCTGACAACACAATAAAGCGTCACTTCTGTACTTTTTGGTGACTGTGGTATAGTGAGTGAAGTGACCGCACGGTGAGTGGGATGGCTGAATTTATAATGATCCGAGGGAGGATCACCCGGCCGTTCGGTTGTTTGGCGATGCACGCGTTGACCCGCTCGGCGACCACGTGGCAAAGGTGAGGGCGTACAGCAGTGTACACCGCGCCGGGGTGAGGAATCCGTAAGGTAATTACAGGACTGTGGAGAGTACAGTAGGGTATAATTTAGTAATGCGTATGATAATTAGTAGAAATTGACACCTGTATGCACGGGACCATTAGGGTCTAGTGCCAGGTCCAATCGGACTCCGTACGGACTTCACAGATATTTAACTGTGATCTCCTTTACGGTGCCCGTCAGTAAAGAGGTAAGCACCCTTCCACCTTGGAGTTCCCTGTTTTACTTTTACCTTTTCCTTTACCGCTCGGTTACTCCTTGTTTTACTAGTCCCCTCTGGCCTGTATCGCGCCGTCACCGTCTCCGCGTATTTCCCCAACCGCGGCACGGTTAGCTCGTCCCGAGAGTGAGCCAGCCTCTGTCTTGTGTTTCCCTTGTTATTCCGTTCGGTGGTCCCTCGCTGGTCGCAGACCTACCTAACGCTCTACCAATCTACCGAGGTCCTTCCCTTTCCCGAACGGAGACGTCCGTTAGGTAAGAGAGAAGTGAACCCTAACGGTTTTATACCTCAACTGGTCTCCCGACCTAGAACCCTTTTGGTTAATTCCGTACGGTTTTAGGTTTCGAGAAGAGACGCCACCGGAAAAAAGAGAAGGCAGAGTCGAAAATCACAGTATTATCCGTTCGGTACTTCAAAGAAGAAGATACCGAAGTCAAGATGTCCGCCCCGTAGACCGCCCGGAAGGCTCCCAGTCTTCCCATAGCACCCGCAGTGCGCCGTCGGCACTGACGAAGCCGCTCGCCGAACCGGAACGGTATTTGCATGACCGTGCACGGAACCAAGCGACGCCGACAAGTGCCGCCGACCCCGTTACTTCGGCCCCTATCAGTTGTTTCCAGGACCTCCGTCCGGAGACAGTGGATTGGCAAGAGCCATGACATCACCGTCCGGAATGACATCACCGATCGGTTTGGAAAGGGCCCGGTGGATACACAGCGAGGTCGTCCCGCGTGTATTGGATGCCCTGGGTCCACAAGTCCGTACGGAAGTTGATAATGCAACAGAAGAAGTGAAGAAGAAAATCCGTTCGGAATTAAAGGTCGAAGTACAGGAGATGGTTAAGAAGGAGGTGCAGGAACAAGTCCGTTCGGTTATGGAGTCCGAGCTCCAAGCAAAGGTGTATGACATAATGGCCGAGGCTGCGGAGCCGATGGTCATGTCATTCCTTCGGGAGGAGACTACAGCTCTGATGAGGCGCTTTGCAAATATGCCCATCGAGGAATTACTCAGAGCTGACGAAGAGTCTAAACCCGTACCGGATAGTTCGAGCAGTCTACCGACCGGAAATCTCGCCAAGAGTCTACCAGGCCCGTCTGGGCATTTACAGTTTAAAAACCGAACACGGTAATACAAGTCCTTTACGGGAGTCGGCTGTTCCACCCATGGATGTGAAACAACCGTACTTTCCGGTTAACCCTGCTGGGGGACGAGACTCTAATGATGAAGAGTCGAGTCCCAAACACCGTAGCGGACGTGGTGAGTGTGATGATGATCGCTCTCCTTCCCGTCACGGTAAGAAGAAATCAAGGTCGCGTCGCAAGTATCGAGAAGAGGAGACTAGTACCGATTCGGAATTCGAAGTTCAAGTTCCGATGATGGCCGGAAGAAGAGCCGAAGCCGCAAGAAGAAGAAGAAGAGTAAGAAGGGTTCCCGTCGCCGGAGTTCCCACGATTCAAGTGATGCGAGTACCGATTCGGAATCGTCGAGTTCATCCAGTTCGTCGTCGTCCGGTTCGGATAGCTCCCGTCGTGGTAAGAAGAAAAAGAAGAGGTCTAGTAAGAAGTTGAAGCCGCTACGTCCGTTGAATGAGTTGTTCACGAAGGCAGTGAACTACAAGACCTATCGTTTGGAACTCCGTTCGGCAGATTCTCACGGGTCGTCGAGGAGTATCGTTAAATACAGAAAGAAGATAGACATCCAGATGAGACCGCACATGTTTCTGGATCAGATCCGATCGCGGTTTTGAACTTTTTGGCCAAGTTCAAAGACGCTTGTAACATGAATTCCGTACCGGAGCAGGCCGCCATGTGGTGTTTCCAATTCTACCTCACCGGACAAGCCGAAGTGTAGTGCAAGCTCGTATGACCGGCGGTTCGATGGCGATGGATAGAAACCATCATGAGTTGCTCCGTTCGTACAAAGAAGTGGTTCAGTTTCTACTCCGTACGTATGCAACCGATGAGGTAATCGCGATGGCCTATTCGGAAGTTGTGAACTTTAAGCAAAGTTCTTCAATGACCGAAGAGTCCTATTCCCGGATGTTGTGGAACAAAGCTCTCCGTTGCGGTACTGTATTTTCCGATCGGAGGTTGAAATCGTTGTTCGTAGATGGCTTGTTGCCTGCCACTTGCAAACAGGTGCGGCTGTATCTCGCCACTCACCCGAATGCGGATTATCAGACAGTAGTCAATCATGCCCACGCATTGGGAGAAGGGTATCGTACAGCTCGCCGACCGGTATCGAATATAGCAACAAGTTACCCGTTAACGAAAGAGACAAGATTTCAACCACGCGACCGACCGGGAAGGGCGTTAACGATCGAAAGTCCTTCGCAAGAAGACAGTTCAACCGTGACCGAACGGGTTGAAGATTTGGAAGTTCTTGCTTTAACTCAAGGTGACCGTACGGGTAACAGCGTGACTACGTATTCAACGCCGCCCTCGAGTTTCTATCCGTCCGGACCATCGTCACCTGCAGCAATGCAGCAGCCGAAGTCCCCTCAAGGAAGCTCGCCGGCCGATACAGTGAGTACTCCTGTGAATCGCGCTGGTAACCCTCCGTCCAGGTCTAAACCTCCATTCTGTCGTCTTTGTTTGGATCCCGGCCACGTCGTCTGTCCTTACTTACTAGAATGCTACCGACCGGTCGAAATTGATGCAGATCCGTAGCCAAAACTATCGCCCGCTTTATGGCAAACAAGGACAACTCCGCTGCGGTACCCCCGCAGATTGGTCCATCCCGTGCGCCGCATTCGGTTAACATTATCGAGGGGATTACTGAAACACTCCCTCTTCCGGGACAAGTAGATAACCCCGAGTCGAAAACGATGCCGGAAACGCGTAGGGGCGTCGTCGTTTCCGATTTGGAATTCTAAAGGTCTTCGATGGACACCGGAACGGAAGACCTCCTCTCTGTCGTCTGATTTCTCTCTGCGTTATGATTCTAGTGCTGGTGATTCTCTTTATTTCTTTAAGAAACGCAACTACAAAGTATCAATGACCGTTGGACGGGACCCGTCGTTAATGATTCCTTTAACGACTGTCCTTGATACCGGAGCGGGACCAAATATCGTGAATGTGCGCACCCTACCGGATGCTTGGAAATCATCTATCCGTTCGGTTGCCGCACCCCCTTTATTGGACGCTTCAAATAAACCCATCCGATGTTTGGGTACTCTTGATCTTAATGTCCGTATCGGTGAATTGAAGACTCGTGTTCGTTTCCTGGTGGTTGGTAATCTAGCCGTCGATTGCATTCTGGGTACTACATTTATTGATCAACATGTACGCGCTATTTTACCATCCGACCGGAAAGTTGTATTTCATCATGCACCACCAGTTACTATTGTTGGCAGAACGTTACCGAAGACGGAGACAAAGTCGAAACGTTCTACGTCTATCCAAGCCCTTTCCTTTGAGTCCCGATCCCGGAAGATTCGTCTTGCCTCCCATGTAACAATACCCCTATGAGTCATGTTTCAATTCGTGTTCAATGTCCGACCGGTGGTTTGTGCCTTGTCCAGAATCATCCCAAACCCTTAATCAAACATCTCGCCCTTATGGCAAATGGGATCATGGACATCCGCCCGAACCGGCCGTTCGTCGTTTTAATGAGTAATTTTTCTAGTAAGACTGCAACTCTCCCCAAGAATACAGTCGTGGGTCTCGCTCTACCTGCACCCGCTCGGATTTTGTCCGTCACTCTTCCCGCTGCCAGGATGGCACCTCATCTTAAGGAGGGGGGTAAGGACTCTAATTCTGAATCTATTTTACCGACCGGTTCAAGCAGAGACGAGAAGACTGTACCAAATTGGCAGTCGCAACGTAATTATACATCGAGTGACAGACCGATCGGCCAAGAAGGATTGCAACCAGATTGGCATGATCAGGTCCGCGTCGGTGTGAAAGAAGAGAAAATAAGAAAGGATGTCCTCAATTTGTTGGACGAGTTCTCCGAAATGTGGACTGGCCGTCTCGGAAAGATAGATATAGCTAAGCATCGAATTGAGCTCACGCCAGATGCTAGGCCAATCTATCAACAACCGTACCGTGCCGGGCCAAAAGCAAGAGAATTCGAGAAGAAAGAGATCGATCGAATGTTATCCGCCGGAGTGATTGAGCCCACACAGTCGGAATGGGCCAGTCCAGTCGTATTCGCGCCGAAGAAGGACGGCACCTTACGTTTTTGTATAGATTATAGAAGACTGAATGCTGTAACCGTACGGGATTCCTATCCTATACCAAGGATGGATGAGTGTATCGACTCGCTGGGAGAGGCTACGGTCTTTTCTACTCTAGACTGTAACAGTGGCTACTGGCAAGTCGAGATACCGGAAGAGGATAGGGACAAGACTACCTTTTCTAGCCATCATGGTTTGTTTCGCTTTACCCGTATGCCGTTCGGTCTTAAGAATGCTCCCGCGACGTTCCAAAGGGCTGTCGATATAATCCTTTCACGGGTTAAGTGGCAGTATGCCCTTGTTTACTTGGACGACGTCATCATTTATTCTAAGACCGTTTCGGAACATTCAGCATGTTAGAGAAGTGTTGAGCCTTTTAAGAGCCGCTGGTGTCACGCTCCGCTTGGCGAAGTGCACCTTCTTCGAGGCAGAGGTTGCGTATCTGGGCCATGTCATCCGTCCGGGTCAACTCCTCGTGGATAACAGGAATTGCGATGCTATCAAAAGAGCGCTTCCACCGACTAACCAGACGGAATTAAGGTCGTTTTTAGGAATGTGCAACGTTTACCGTCGGTTTATCAAGGGTTTCGCCAAGATAGCCGCGCCGCTGAACAAGAAGACCGGAAAAGGAAGTCCGTTCGAATTCGGTATCCTAGATGATGAAGAATTTGATGCCTTTATGACGCTGAAACAGAAGTTGGTATCACCACCTATCCTGGCTTTACCCCGCATCGGTTATAAATACACATTGGACACTGACGCTTGCGAGTATCAAGTCGGATGCACACTCCTACAAGAAACCGAACGGTGACAAACTGCCTGTTGGGTATTGGAGTAGGAGTTTGACCAAAGCGGAACAGAATTATTCAACCACCGAGAAGGAATGCCTAGCTGTTGTTTGGTCAATTCTAACTCTACGACCTTACCTTTATGGCGACAAGTTTACTCTCCGTACGGATCACCATGCACTACGTTGGATTTTGAATCTAGCCGACGCATCCGGACGGCTTGCGAGATGGCGGTTGAGGTTAGCCGAGTATGAATATGATGTGGAATACCGCCCGGGTATCAAGCATCAGTTGGCTGATGGTGTATCTAGACTCCGAACGGAAGGTGAAGACGACACAGATATCGACTATGAAGTCCCCTGTTTCATCGTTGAAAGCAACGCCGAACCGGAACAAGCTGGAAGCGAAAGTTTGCTTGATTACCACGACGCTGTAGTCGCATATTGGGAATCCGAACTCGGGGAAAATAGAATTATTGGCCTACCGGAGGTAATGGCACTTGCAGAGGTTGATGAACCTGCAAACCCGTTTACGGTGGAAGAATTCCTAGCTGAACAAGCTAAGGACGAATTCTGCCTAGGGAAGGCCAATGCAGTCGGTGAACGTGGTTCAGAGTTCGACTTCGACCGATACGGTATTCTCGTTCGAAAGTCCAAATTGGACGGAGCTTTACAACGAGTTGTTCCTAAGTCGCTCCGAGCACGGTTACTGTATATGGCTCACTATCCCCGTTTAGCCGGTCATCCAGGCGGAACTAGAATGTACTATTCCCTTCGGCGGGAGTATTACTGGCCACAAATGGCGAACGATGTGTTTATGACCGTCCGGGATTGTGTTAGTTGTGCTCGTAACCGCGGAACCGTACGGAAGTTTCAGAAGTTTATGAAACTCTTCCCAGCTAGTGGCCCCCTCGAATTTGTCGCAATGGATTTGCTCGGACCGCTACGGAAGACTACTCGTGGCTTTGTCTTTATTTTGGTTATCACCGATCGGTTCTCTAAGCTCACTCGTTGCATCCCTTTACGAACTACTACCGCCGCGGTTGTCGCAGCTGCGTTCCTTGACCATTGGGTTTATGCTTATGGCGCCCCTCTTTATGTCTTAACCGATAACGGGAAACAGTTTACTGCTAAGTTCTTTGATGCGGTTTGCAGTATGCTGGGGTCCCGCCATTTCTTAACCACGGCCTATCACCCTCAAACTAATGGGCAAGCCGAACGGTTTAATAAGACAATTGTACAGCGCCTTCGTCACTATGTGGAAGAACATCAAACCGATTGGGATCTTTATTTACAACCATTGACCTACGCCTACAATATGCAGGTACACCGGGTAACGGAACTACTCCCTTTGATTTGGTATTAACTCGACACCCGCCGAGTATCACCGTTACGGGAACAATTGATCGAGTGGCTGACTCCGCTACGGATGAAACCCTAACTCCTGTACAGCTGAAACGAGCGACGATGCGCCGACTTCGGTATGCTTTACAAAAAGCTAACTTGAAGATGACTACCGCGCAGGAAAAAGCAAAACAGGACTTTGATCGGAAAGTAAGATTCCGACCGGTTATCCGTTCGGGGGATACTGTATTTGTTGATCGACCGCCACGGGCTCTGCGTCCTGTCGAACGAGCAGAAAAGGATCCGTTAACGGAGAAGTTGACACCGACGAGGCGAGACTAAACGAGGGAAGGAAAAAGCTTCTTCCCCGTACTACTGGTCCGTACGTGGTGAAATCAGTTACCGACTCGGTTGTCTACATTGAGCAGGATGGTCTCCTTATTCCTGTCAGTATTGACCGAGTTACTAAGGTTCCGAGCGGTCGTTTGCCTTTATCTGGTTTATCCGATACGTCTACAGTTCCTACCCCTGGGTCTGGTGAGTCCTCTACAGTACCTATTCTTCCCGATCGGCATTCTCCTACTTTATTACCTTCCGATACGGAGGACGAGGAATACGTGGTGGACAAGATCGTTTCGCACCGCGAAACACAGACCGAATGGAGTACAGAGTCCGTTGGTTCGGATATTCCCCGGATGAGGATACGTTTGAACCCGCTGACGGTCTCCCGGAAAACCAAATACGTCAGTATTGGCGCCGGCGGAGCCGTCGAGCTAAGGAGGGGGTAAAACCGAACGTTCTTTCCTCTCCGAAAGCGGGCCCAAGCCTAACTGTCCAGGGAATGAGTTTATTGTGGTGGAAGAATTAGTTACCGGAGTCACTTGCCGTTTCACGAAAATCGGACATAGTCCAACTAGGCGGTTATGGCCTCCCAAGGCTGGTATTCCGGACGGTGATGAGAGAGAAGTACCGATCTGCGTCCCAGATCTCATGTAGGCCAACCCTTCTGGGTTGTCCCGAATTCCGCACGGCTCTTACCGAACGTACGCCCCTTCTGGGACGTGTTTACTTTACTGTTTTCCGAACGGACACTCTTTCTGGAGGGCACCACTCTTTCTGCAGTGTACTGTATTTTCCCGAAGGATGATGTATACCGAACGGAAAATGGTGCAAGGGGAAAGGGAGAAACCGGACGGAAACGGAGGATGATGAGGAAGAGGAAAGGCAACCGTGAGGGGACGGAGTTTGGACAAGCCAAAGGGTGGGCAACAGACTTTTTATACCGGCCACGGTCAAAATGCAAAGAGTGGAAACCGAAAACGGATGGCAGAAAAACCGCGCAAAAGTACAGTACGGTATCATGAAATTTTATTATTTCTTAGCCACCTGCGTACAGTACCGCGCGGGAAAACAACGGATGGTGCAAAAAGAAGGAAAACACAGACCGGGAGGCGGAATGACCGAGCGATGCCAAGAATGAAGGCAAATGAATGGTTGATTCTATACCTACCGCACGGGGATACTTTTGATTGGTTCAATAAGGTGCAGGAACCCCCTGACTCCACTAATAATGCGTGTTTATTGGTTCAGTTACTGTACCAGAAAACACCGAAACGCCTCCAGGAGTACCTGCACCGCACTGTACTATGCCGAAGGACATGAAGTCTACCGAACGGTGAAGAAGACGGCAAAGTTGGGAAAAAAGAAAATGCTCCCATTCTAAAACGGTTAACGCTACGGACCTGAACTCTTGCCACTTTAAAGAGGAGGGTGCCCCCCTCACTGGCGTTGACAGAGGCGGAAACTGAGCAGTAGAAGTCAAGATATCACCGTACGGAATAGAAGAAAAGGGGAAAACACAGTTTGAACCAGAACGTCGGTAACTTTTACAACGAAGTAGAAAAGAGAGTAACTACCGATCGGCTAATTCGCAACGACAAAGTTACCGCTCGGTACTATCAATGGTGACGACGACGTTTGGTACCCCTATCGGTAATTCCGGTTTCGGATGGTATCTCCGCATCTTCACCCAACTCTGGCCTCACCCGCACGGAAGTTCGCAAATTAGCTAAGATGTCCCGATAACGGTCCACATCCATCATGGTACTTAGTAACAAACGCAGACCATCATCAACCGAATCGGGAACGGGACGGCGAGTGTGGCGACAGACGGCTTGAATCTCGCGAAGTAGGATCACCGTTTCGGAAGAGACCAACGTGGTATCAGAAATCAACGCCCCGCCCGGATGATCATGAGAAACCGCCGCAGACGAATCACTGCTTTCGTAGTCTGGTTTCCAAGGAGTGACAGGTAGAGGAGGACCGGTCGGAGTTGTAGGACGTGCAATGCGAACACCCATTACGGGAGTTACCGCATTACCGGACGGAAAAGCTCGAGGAGATGCAACGCGCTCCGTAGCCGCATTCTTCTGTACAGACTTCTGAATCTCTTCTACCACCGGACGGTCGTCTTCAACTTCTTTTTCTCCGCTCGGTTGCGCCTCGGCTTGGGGCACTGCAGACTCACCTCGCGTTTGTCAAGTGCTCCCACTACTACCGGTTCGGGAACAGGAACGGGAACGCTACGGAGAGGAGGTGCCTTCGTTGCGCCGGACAAGGGAGTAGATGGCTTCGCGGTACCTCTCGGTTTGCTCGCAGAAGGACAGGGATGGGAAGGCGCTGGAGTAACTTCTACCGGAACGGAGACGGAGGCGGTGTGTAACGACCACCACCACGGGCCAGGACTTCTTCAGGACCTCGCGACCGAACGGGAGAACTGTAACCGACTTCTGGCGGAGGAGGAAGTGTTGGATAGCGATGGTCAGAACCCCGAATCGGTACTAATGAGTCTTCTTCCCAGTTGTAGCCGCAGAAACCGGGTACGCGGGCCACTGGATGCAGCGCAAGTGACGGAAGATAGCCACTGCGTAGTCCGGTCGGTAAGCAGAGTCGCGCACGATGTTCTCGATGCCGAATGCCTCTATTCCGCGCATCAACCGCTCGGGAATTGGAAAGAGACGACCACAGTCACCGCCCGGTACATCACCTTCTTGACTGTAGAGACGAGGATCTTCCGAACGGACAAAGTTAGTAATACCGAAGTATGCCGCTTCGAGGATGGCCAAGCCGGCGAACACGATATACTCGGACAAAGCAACAGTCCAAAGTATATCCGTCATCCGAACGGTGAGGCTCACGCAGCAGGCAATGAGAGAAGTACACAAAAACGGATGGAGTAGGGATGCACAAGCTGCGGGTTGCCTCGAGTTCGTCCCATCCGTTCGGAGTCGTGATGTACAAGTTCGCGCGCAGATGAGGGGTACGTCGAAAAATTCCGTTCGGTGAGCCTGGTGCATGAAGTTGTCCTTGGACGAGTGCGGATTCGATGCTCGGTAAAGGCCGACTCACCCCAGCGCTTCCGATCGGCAAACCAAAAGATGGACCGGTCGTAGGGCTGATCGAAGCAGACAAACTCCGGAGATGGACAAATCGGATGAGTATGGCAGCGATGTCTTGTAATCAGAGCAACAACCCGTTCGGTATAACCAAGTTCGCCAGTGCAGCGGATCCAGGCAGAGTCCAGTCCGGGCGGTGCTTCCAGAATCACACCAATGTGAGCCCAGTGCTGCTGCCAGGACTGCTCTCGGCCCTTGACGTTCTTCCGATACGGTGGTTGGACAAGTGGTATGGCAGCGAACCGTTCAGCATCCAGTACCTTTTGATGCCCACGAATGAAGTCGTCCACCCCCATCGGGACCTGCACCGCACGGAAAGAATCCCCACGACCAACACGATGGTCCAACTCTTGCCCGGGGAGAACCGGCAAACTCGGAGGCCGACGGGAAGTGATGACTTGAACTGAAGCTCCGGACGGGGGTGCGTACTGTAGCGCTGCTGACCACCGGACGGAGTGTGATGAGGAATCGGCGGCAGGTCCCCCCACTCCGTCCCCATTGCTGCAGGGTCATACCGAACGGAAGGAACTGGGTTGGAAGATGTCAGAGGTTGAGACGGCGTATCTTGTCCAGTCGGCATGGTGAGAGAGTTGCGACGATTTCTCCGAGCAGTAGGTTGAAATGGGCTGCGAAAGGGGAGTGATGTTGATGGCGGAGAGGGCATGCGCAGAGGAGAACAGAGAGGAAGGATAATGGATGACTTACGCCCGAGGACGTGCACAGAGGTAAGGTGGGGGGTCTGTGGTATAGTGAGTGAAGTGACCGCACGGTGAGTGGGATGGCTGAATTTATAATGATCCGAGGGAGGATCACCCGGCCGTTTGGTTGTTTGGCGATTCACGCGTTGACCCGCTCGGCGACCACGTGGCAAAGGTGAGGGCGTACAGCAGTGTACACCGCGCCGGGGTGAGGAATCAGTAAGGTATTACAGGACTGTGGAGAGTACAGTAGGGTATAATTTAGTAATGCGTATGATAATTAGTAGAAATTGACACCTGTATGCACGGGACCATTAGGGTCTAGTGCCAGGTCCAATCGGACTCCGTACGGACTTCACAGATATTTAACTGTGATCTCCTTTACGGTGCCCGTCAAGTAAAGAGGTAAGCACCCTTCCACCTGGAGTTCCCTGTTTTACTTTTACCTTTTCCTTTACCGCTCGGTTACTCCTTGTTTTACTAGTCCCCCTCTGGCCTGTATCGCGCCGTCACCGTCTCCGCGTATTTCCCCAACCGCGGCACGGTTAGCTCGTCCCGAGAGTGAGCCAGCCTCTGTCTTGTGTTTCCCTTGTTATTCCGTTGGGTAGTCCCTCGCTGGTCGCAGACCTACCTAACGCTCTACCAATCTACCGAGGTCCTTCCCTTTCCCGAACGGAGACGTCCGTTAGGTAAGAGAGAAGTGAACCTAACGGTTTTATACCTCACTGACGCCTCATTCCTCCACAATCAAAGTACTCAAAACGTCTGGAATTAATTCTGCGAATGTTGGACGAACCTCCCAAGAAAGTTGCAAATAAGAAACAGTTTATCCCACGCCACGAAACTTCTCTGAGCTAGGTGCGAACCGCTGCATTTTCTAGGTTCTCTGCTAACTGCCAGTAACGTTTCTACTCTGAACCTTGACATTCCCTAGTAGTAAGAATGACTGGGCTGCAATCTGTAATCTAACTATTTAATAACCCCAGATGAGTTGCAACAAAAGGTACGTACTCCCCATAGGGTCACCTCATGTGTGACTTTACTCACTAAGCATACATAGACCTTAAGCTGCAAAACATAGAGCATTAAAAACAATACATACAGGCTCGCGCACTCGTAATGACATAGACGGGTTCCATTACATAGAACAAGACAAAGCAGGCGATCGCATCATGAAGCAACTGGATACCGAGTAGACAAAGCGAATTCAAATGACCGGTCGTCATATTCATACTCCTATCCTTTCCGCCAAAGTTCCTTTCCGAACTTTTTGTTTCCGAGACAGCGTCAAAGGCCATGCAAAGTCGACCCGAGAAAAGTGTCAACTGGAGAGTGTATGTGAGATTGCTGTCCTTTTTCGTTAGAATATCAGCCATATTGGTGCTTCCAGGTATCCAAGATATCTGCTCTACAGCAACAGTATGGATCTCATATCTGATACACCCAACATCACCCCTGATAGACCTGTCAATCCATTTTTTCTGAAAACGAAGCGAACAAGTCTTTTGAGTCGACAAAAAGTCGTACAAGATTTCCATGTCCATCAGTTCAGAGCACGCGCTATCCATAACTTCAGCGTCGTCGATAACTTCGCCAGCAGCTAAAATCTCCGCCGCGGGGACATTCTTCACAGGCCTTCTCGCCTTGTTAGAGATCCTTGAAATGGGATGATGTATTGCATTCTTCTTCATCTCGCCAACTAAAAGTCCAGTGAGCACTCCTAGTTGACCAACATCATCAGACTTTGGCGCATCAGCGATTAAAAGGACCTATATTACTCGCTCCAACTTTTCTCTTGGCCTTGGATTGGAAATTACAGTACCAAGCTTCTTGAGCTTCCTTAAAATGTTAACCTGCTCAACTAAATGATAGACCTTTGTTTCCGGCACTTTCTGCTGAATATACCTGGAGTAAAATGAGCAGAGAGGAGATTCTACTGTTCCAATCCACCCAAGCGGGCTATCGATAGACGCGAATGTAGACTTCTCGATCGTAATTAGCGGCTCATCATATTCATTTCTTCTTTGTCTAGAAAGAGGATATTCCTTGACTTGATTTAGCTTGTCGTCTGCACTTTTTTCAACTGTGAAGTCATCATCTGGTTAGTATTGATCCCGAAATAGCCAAGTTTTCCAGGGCCGTGGTTAATTTCACCAAACTTAAACTTCTTATCAAACTTTTCCAGGAAGTTCTGTGCTCGTTCTCCTTCATCAGCTGCCTTCAAGTCGTCGACAGTCTTTACTACAATTAGAAGTAACCTTAACTTTTTCTTTTTGGAAAAACAGTTGTGGAACATTAATTCATTGAGTGAGCCCAATGTCAACCCAAAATTGGTCCAACTGACTTTGCTATTTAGCATTGGCATTAACCAGGCCGTAAGAAGCCGCCAGGAGGACCCATAGATGCGACACCTTCATCTTAATCTCTCTTCGTGGTCTGAAGTATACATCACGCTGAGCTTTTCCGGTCTGGAGAAAAGCCGCCTCAACTTCTGTCTTGTACAGTTTCCACCCAAAATCAGATGCAATATACTCTAAGATTCTTATACCTGTAGGTGGACAGGTAGTGCATTCTTTGCTCAACGAATCCTTCAAATCATCTTCGTTTCCATGAGGCGCTATGCAGGCCTTAAGCTTCAAGGATCCATCATCGTTCTGCTTTACCTTATACAGTACATGAATGTTTATAATTTTCGATGAAGATGTAATCTTACTCTTCGAGACTGGTCGCACAGTCCAAAGCAATTTTCCTCCTCCGCTTTATGAGCGGTAACCAGCGGAAACTGATCAAGCCTTGCGCACAGTGAGTGAGGAAAGGCTCGTTACCAAATTGGTTGAGCATAGAGGACAGGACTGAGCCTTCAATACTAGTGACCTCAATTCCACTTGACAGGGTACCAGCATTTGCAGGAAGCGCACTCGCGAATTTCCAGTGTTCCTTTGTCATGTACAGGCATTCAGTGTCCCCATTGTCATAATTGACTTCGAAACGACCTACGTAGTCTGTAAACTGCACAGTACCGTCGTAAAATTGATCATTCATTGCCCAGAAAACAGAAGATTCTGCCTCTAATTTCCGGATCTGACTTGAATATCTCTGTTGAAAAGTCATCATCGACAGGTTCTTCAACCTTATCGGATGATTCTAAATCATATTTTCATCTATGTCTGCTAATTCAACTGAAATTTCTTGAAGTAGCTCATCTAGCGTGTCGATTCCATCTTGAGCATTTCATCCGAGGCTATTTGTGGTATCACAGGTCAAACGTCTTCGACTGCAACAGAATTTTGACGTCCGGCCTTTCCAGAAAAACAGACTGATCTTTCATCATGTTTGATCGCAAGAATTGGTCTGGCAACTGACCATTTGCCCCTCTTTTCGTGCTCCTTCCTCCAAAACACTTCAACCATATCGCCCTCTGAAATCTATAATTCCTGAACTGTTTTGGAGCGTAGAACTAGCGGCCAATTTACTACGCGCTTGCACCTTTTCTCTTTTTTCACGAACATTATCTGATACAATGCATTCCTGTGGTGCAGAAGCAACAGGGTTGGTGAAACCTTTTGCTCCTTAAAAGGTCGACACGGTATCATTGCCATATAAGTCGTTTTAAATAGAAACTGCCCTCAGGGTAGCAATCTTAGGATCAAAATCCGAACCAGCCTCTTCCTTAAATCGTAGATAAATACTACTAGTAATGTTTTGCTTAGAATCAATTGGATTCCTAGAGTGTCGAACAGGGTACTGTACGGATCGGAATGCCTAACTTGTCAGCGTAGTCTTTAAAATCGCCGAATTGAAAGGCCTTGTCAGCTTGAATAGAATCCGGGTACCAAAATTGTCCAACTCAAGCAGCTTCAAAACAAGCATGGCATCATGAAGCTTCGCGGAAGGCACAATGTGTACAGCTGAATATATAGAGACGAGATCCATGTAGTGTGCCGTAATTATTTCGTCCAAGTTGAAGTGATAAACGCAAAGATTCTCATTAAAACTCTTATATAAGGAAATGATAGATACCTTCCAAATGGACTGCGGAGGAGAGTAGCAACGACATTCTGTCCACTATTCCATGTTTTTTGCAACTTAAAATGCTATTTTGTCATTCTAAAAGCCTTTTCTTTCTAGGAAGAGCTTATAATCTGTGAGGGTTGCGTGCCCACAAACATGCCTGTGAACCCTGTCAATTACCTTCCTGACTACTTCCCATGGCATATTGTGTGCTGTTACAGCACTGAGATATGACAAGGTTGATGCATCATTTCGATTTGCGATGAAGCTATCCAGTAGTATATAGCTTAGGAACTCGTGATCAACCATATAAATATAATCCATGTTCCTGTCAACAAAGAATGCTAAAGAATTTCTTTCTAGGTGCTCTTTGTTGGCCTTCCTGGTAACGTTTCGCCCGATTACCCATTGAGACGAGCCTTTCAAGACTAAAACGGGTTACTTTGACAGGATTTCCGTTGTCGGAGATGGCTGTAAGAACAGTAGACCCTGTAATGCGACGAGCTGGACTGGCATGCCTTCCTGTACCATATTGCCAGTGTTGTGACCTTTTAAGGAGCTAGGTATTTTTTCCAGCTTACTGTTAGTCGACATTCCAGCGTATTCATTGAGGCGTTTGATTTGAACCTATCCAACTGCTGCATAAGGTGCTCCGTCGTCAACTAACGGCCCCTGTTCACTTGATGTAGGCAAGTATGCTGATGATCCAGAGACTGTAGCCATGTTGAAAGGGACATTTTTCTCCGTAGCCTTATCGCCTCCCTTGGTTTTATTTTCCGAGGTAGACGAAGATCCATTACAATATTTTCGTGTGTTGCCTGCCTCCGGCGAGTCAAACGATTTGCCATACGATGGTCAGGATCCATCAGGATTGTGGTTCCTTTTCCAGTGCTCATACTTGCCACACTTGTCACAAAGAAACTTTATTTTGATATTATTTCTATTATGACCCCCTCTTACATGACTGGTTGTTCCAGCAGAGCCAGCGTTAAGGGCATTGATACTTTCTGCTGTAGGCGAAGCTTTATCGCACTGCTTCATTACAGATGACACTGATTGATATTTTAAAGCACCCAGAAACTGATCGTTGGTAGACTGAGCGTTTAGGTTGTCGTCAGAGGGTGCAGCTGCTGCTAGTACTGATACTCTCTTGGAGTCCTAAATTACCGAATTGGACAGCAGCATGAGAGCCGTGATGCATTCTGGGAGCTCAGTTGTAGTAGAAATCGAGTTGAACTTTGCAACTTGTGCAGAGAACCTTGATTCAAATTTCTTCATACCTTCAGTGTTACCAAGACTAGTATTCTATAGAGTGTTGAAAGCACGATATTCTTCACTCACAACAGTCAAGGCATCTCTTTGATGGACACTTCCAACTAGCAAATTTACTGCTTCTTCGCCTGTCAACTGTTCGTCGGCTATGCCAGAGCAGAATTCTTTGGCACGCACATACATTTGAGCCTTGGAGCAAATAGTCTGACGGGCAACAGAAATCTTGTTGCTATTGGAGTCAGGTAAGGCATTATGGAACATTTGCGATAAGCAGACCGCATCCGGTATTCCTCTTGGTCACCTATGCCATCAGTCCATGGAGTTGATTTTGTATCCCAAGAGAACTTAGGCCTTGACGGCAAGTTATGTTGGGGCGCTGAGCCCATAACTAAGAATAGTTGGGCTGTGTCGTTATAAAAACGTTCCTTTCTGTAGGAAAGCTGTCCTCTCCAAAAACTTCTGTCTTCTTCATCCCTGTGAGTTTTCCAAAAACAACTCTTCCCATCAATTTTCTTTTACGGACAAAATCATGGAACAAATTTTCCTCTATGAATCCAAGTTCACTGTACAATTCCATTTCCATTTTATATCTCAGAATTTTGGTCCTCTTGTTCAAAAAAGAAATCTTTCGACTCGTCTGGCCCTGATGGCTAACGGGCCAACCGATTATGATGATTACTGCAGAAGATTGGACCGGGAACGCGTTCGGTAGTAGGTCTGCCGGCACCGCTTCGAGGAGGCAGAAGAGGCAGAGGAGGACGTAGAGGTAGAGGAGTCAGAAGAAGATGTAGAAGAGGAGGACGAGGAGGACTGAATGGACCCGTGGGAGCCACCAGTGTACAACGGTGGGGGAGCTGCTGTGGAGAACGAAGAGGAGAATGACGGAGTAATCTTGATCTCTGACTCTTCTGATAAGGATGAAGGGAGGGTGAAGGGTAGGACGAGGAGGATGAGATGGAGGGAGACATGGAAAGTGCTGGAATAGTAGGGAGGGTCCGGACAGTATGGACCAGGTGGTTTCGACCCTGGAACCGGATAGGGATATCTTTATTGGTTTAGATATCTCCCAGAAGTAAATAGAGAATTGTAAGCCATTCGCGGATATTTGTGGGGACTGCTTAGGTGAAATGTAAATTTTGGAAGAATTGTTTGGCTCTGATCTCGAGAACTAAGATTGTAAGAAATAAATCTATATATTTATCCTGATTGTACCTGTTGATAGTCATTCTCGTACACACGATTCCATTTGATGCATTTTGTGGTACTTAGTATGTGTTGTTTCAGACTTTACGGTTAGGCAAAAAGTCTATATAGGCTGTGTAAACTGCTCCTTATTGTGGAGGTCAAGCAAGCCGGCAGACAAATTCAAGTCAAGTCCCGAGTAGTAGGAAGTAGAAAGTAAAGTTCAAACCCAACAACCATTTTTCTTACGCTGGTCATAGAGCATCAGTGGTAGACCCTGCCCCTTCTATACTTGCTTGTAGCCCACTTAACTGTCGTCCTTATCCAACCCTTTTTATTCGTTCAAATATACCACGGTAGCACTTTTGTCGCTTGCAACACCTCCTTCTGGGTTAATTGGTTGTGAGTATCTCTTCTCTCGACGATTTACCGCGATCAGGCTGCAACCTAGAATCGAACTATTCGATAACCCAAATGAGTTGCAATACAAGGTACATAAACACCCGTAGGATCACCTCTGTGACTTACTCACTAAGCATACATAGCCCTTAAGCAGCAAAAAATAGAGCAGCAAAAAAAGACATACAGGCTCGCACAATCGTAATGACATAAACGGATGCCATTACATATAACAAGACAAAGCAGACGGTCGCATTATGAAGCAACCGGATCACGAGTAGACAAAGCGAATTCAAATGACCGGTCGTCATATTCATAAGCAATAAACGTAACTACGAATGTTTTGGGTTTGAACCGCGCATTAAGTGGGGCTATAGCAGGCATATTTTGTTTCGATCCATCGGTTCAATCAGGCGGCGCTTGCCATTTGGGGGCCCTTTAAGGGTCTTCGCTCCAAGCTGAGCTCCTCCCCTTCTACTGTACTGTACTGTGTCGGTATGCCGTTTTGAGTCGATTGTTTGTCTGGAGTAGTTCTAAGTAGAGTCTAATTTTACTCGAAGAATGAAATACTCAAATCTTTCCCCTCACCATTGGATGATGCTACTATGCTCGCAGGCTGACTTTCTTGCGCCAATTACAAAAAAGGCATTGGTTCCTACTTTTTCATTGGTGGAGATAACTGCAGTTGTAAGGAGGGAAATGTTGGGGTTTATTAACCACGTCACGACATCGCTCAGGGAACAGCTGACCTCATTTTTCATAGATTAAAAACACCCCAAATTTTCTCCTTTACTAACTATTCGGAATGGAGAGCTTTTCGGGAGCCAAAATGGTCCTCATGCATAAACACGAAGCGCAAGCTGTACTGTCTAATGCGGTATGCCTCCTCGCCTGCCTTGACCCGTTGATGTAGTCACAGGGTCACGGAAGCGCAGGCCCGTTTCTGTTTTCTCCTTTCCTGCTTTCCAAACTCCATTTAGATTCTTCCCGCTAGACTGTCGGACGACGAAGTAAACTACCCCATCATTCCCCCCTTTACTAACTCTTGAAAATATCCCTGAGTGAAATAGGCCTGTGCTTAATTTGACCGGTCGGAGGCTGAGGACGGGTGAGTGTTTGAAGCAGGCGTTGTGTAACGTAGAGGATGGCAGACATCTACCATTAAAGGGGGAAAGTTTGGGTGTTTCACTGCTTAGCGGCACTGACGGCTGTGTCTAGAGAAGAAGGAGGCACGTCTTGAGGGAAAGGTTTGGGTGTTTTACTCTTGGAAGATATTGATGTGCACAAATTCGCACACGAAAAAATCTAGATGAAGACATAATTGTATACAGTATTGGAAACTGGGAATGAAAATATTTTACAGTTTTTGAATTTGCAAGATATTTTTAATTTGGGTGAGTGTGGCAAATTCATCGGTTGATTTTTATTTTAGGACACGCTGTCATAGTGGATGTCAGTACAGTTCTAGGTTGTGGGTGATACTACGAGTGACTCTGAAAGGTCTATATAATGGCCACATCAATTCCCACCCTGGCCGATGGGTGGCTGGCATGGGTATGGCACCTAGATATTTACCTTGAGGAAATATCTTCTAATGGTCTCTCTGGTTCACACGATTCCCGTGAATGCATTTTTATGGTTATTAGTCTTTTGTTTGAAGACTTTTATAGCCAAAAGTCTATATAAGCCGAGTAAACTGCTTCCTCTAGTGGAGGTCAAGCAAGTTGGCAGACAACTTCAGGTCAAGCTCCGAGTAGTAGAAGATGAGAGTCAATCTCAGACCAAGAAAACTTTTTCCTAAGCTGGTCGCAGAGCATCAGTGGTAGACCCTGCCCCTTCCATACTTGCTTGTAGCCCTCTCAACTCTCTCCCATATACACTCCTTTTTATTTGTTCAACTATACACCACGGTAGCACTTTTGTCGGCTCGCAAACACCTCCGTCTTGGGTAGTTGGTTCTAAGTATCTCTTCTCCCGACGATTTACCCCTATCATTTGGTACTCTTGTGGAGGGGGTTGCACCCGAGGTATTCGAGTTGAGCAGTCTTAGGGAACCATTCGAGGGGATTTCTTTCTGTAATCATGGATCTCAACGCTGCTCGTATAACGTTCACAGGGGCAAGAAGAAGACGTTGAGGAGTTTCTCTATACATATGTCAACGTTGTGATGCGTGAGAAGAGCGATGAAGAAAGGCCGAAAGTATCTTCCCTATCTTCATGGTGACGCAAAGCACAAATATAAGGCCAAGTTTATCAACGGGTGGTCTCTTAACGGGAATGGGCGTAACTTCGGTGAGGTATGTGAGTGGCTTGTGAAAGAATATGCTAAGCAGGTAGAACAGATGAGATGATTCGTATCGCCATAGAGCCCGGCTCAACTTCGACGATTTGTTAAGCTCATTGGTATCTTGTGTGATCTCTATGAAAAGGCTGGGTTCAACGCCCAAGCCAAGTACGGAATGCTGCGTAAGGCGCGATGGGGGATAAGCGGCTCTCCGATTTCCTCCTCATCAAGGGCCCTCACACTTTAATGAACTGAAGGGTACCATAGTAGAATTTGTCAAAAATTCGAGACGTTTCAGTCACTAAGTGAAATACCGAGGGAAACCGTACATCTATGCCGATCGTATCCTGAAAAGAATTATCAAAGGCCAGCGACTAGCGCAGCAGCATTGGAATCAGTCAGGAGCGATGTCAAAAACTTGGAAGAAAGGTTGGAAACCCGATTCGATAATCGACTTGACATGATAACCTCGCAGTTGGAAAGCCTTACTCTTACCATTAAGAAGAACCAGTCTGGGGCCCCCAAGGCCGCAGAAGTCTGTTCCTACTGTCACAAGCCTGGACACTTTGCAAATAGGTGTCCTGATAATCCACATAGAAACACTCGTTGTGGAAAGTGCGGTCGTTACGGGCATCATGAAAGTAACTGCTGGTCTAAAGACAACAGAAGAGCAAATTTATCGGACGCGAGGAGTGAGTCAGGACCAGAGATGAAAATCTTACAAAACAGGAAGGATCAAAGTTGGCGGATGCCGGTAATGTATCCATCGCTGAAGAAATCAGTCAAGTTAATGTGACAAAAAGGGATGGGGAAGGGAACGTTTTGTCGAAAAAACCTAGGCTAGATTATGGAATGCTGGAGCATATCCCAGCACCTGTACCTCCTCGAACCAAGAGGCTTGATCAAGTTGTTCCAGGGTGGGAAACACTTCGGCCAAGAAGACGAGAAAGAGTAAGAAATTTAAGAGTATCCCGAAGGACGTACTAGAATATGTGAAGAAGTACAATTTGGTGGCTGAGCTTGCATCGCCCCAACTGGGATAACGTTTGGTCAACTTTTGAGGGGCGACGCAGAGGATGCGAGAAAGAACTCAAAAAAATTATCAGGTCTAATAAGTCCGCTAAGGGTAAGAAACTGTTTCTTCAATCGGCCTCGACAGCACCAAGACGTCTTAAACTAGTACCAGTCAAAGTATTGGGAATGCAAACCCAAGCTCTTTTCGATTCGGGCGCTGTTCCAAACCTTATCAGAAACTTTGGTGACAGATTAGGTCTCGAAATTATTCCAACTACTCGAAGAATAACTGTGGCGGATGGAACCGTCTCAAAATGCATGGGCACTGTTACAAGGTTTCCGTGTTCTTTGGGGACTCTAAAGTTGATGTAGACTTTCTCGTCATGCCGAGCTCCCTTTCGATGCAATCATTGGCTGTCCTACCATGGAAAGACTAGGGACCTGCATTGACTTGGGCAACCAAATCGTTTCAGTTAATGTTGACGGCAGAACGTGAAGATGCCCCTGGATTTCGACAAAAGCACACATCCGGAAGATTAAAGAAACGGACAGTGAAGATTTCACTTCTAGCTATGACAGCGAAGATTCCGAACCAACTAACACTTTCGGAAGTGAGAAGGGTACGCTCGGGGGATACTGAACATGGCATGGGATGATTATGATTCTGGGTTTGAAACAGATGAAGAATGGAATTCTAGGGTAGGTTGACACCTGAATGTGTTTCTTTTTGCGATAATATCGAATCAAAGGACGGAATTCGGGCATGAAAGAAGATTACAATTGCAAGGAAAACAGGAATATATCGAATTCCATATCTGAAGATGTGAGCACGCCGGAAGAGGTCCTTCAAAATTTGGAGGGAGATCAAGAAAAGGACCGGCCAAATGGAGAAATTCAAGAAAAAGTACAGCACCTTCCAGCCCCCGCCTCAATGAAATATCCGACATGTTAACATCTTCCGAAGTAATTGCATGGAGTGTTCAGATTTAAGACAAGCAAGTGTACCGGTCACTCACTCATTTGAACTTACCGATACTCAACCAATTTACCACAGGCCTAGACGTCAACCGCCAAAATATGACCAATTTATCTCAGAGAATGTTACAAGTATGCTGGAAAATGATATTATTCGGCCAGTTTCATCCCCATGGTCATTTCCAGTTGTGGTCGCACCAAAGAAGGATGGAAAGCTGCGTTTTTGCGTCGATTACCGACAACTGAACCAGAGAATGATACCCGATCGATTTCCGATTCCGAATATGGAGGAAATCCTCGAGGACTTGAAGGACGGGAGATACTTCACCTCAATTGATCTTTACACTGGTTATTGGCAGATTCCATTGGATGAAAAATGCAAGGAAAAAACAACTTTTACCAGCAAAGCCGGTACATTCAGGTTCGAAGTGATGCCTTTTGGTCTCATGAATGCCCCAGCTACATTCCAAAGAATGATGAACGAGGTTTTGAAAGGACTTCCATTTGCAAGAGTTTATATCGATGATGTAGTGATATTCTCAAAAACCTTGGATCAGCACATATCGCATGTCAAGACTGTGGTGGAGAAAATAGCTGCGTACAGCCTGAAAATTAAGTTAAGCAAATGCTTCTTTGCGAAAACGTCTATCCAATTACTCGGTCATATCGTCGATCAAGAGGGAATTAAAGTGGATCCAGAGAAAACGAAAAAAATCAAGTTGGCACCAAGGCCCGCTTCAAAGACGGAGGTTCGAAGCTTCTTAGGACTGGCCTCATATTACAGGAGATTTATCAAAGATTTCGCCAAACTGCAGCACCGTTACATGCCAGCACAACAAAGAACGGAAAATTTTTATGGAACAAGGAAATGCAAACCGCATTTGAAGAGCTTAAAGATAAGCTATGTGTCCCCCAGTGCTCATGTATCCAGATTTCAAGAGACCATTTGTTGTGGAGACAGATGCCTCAGAACGGTCTTTGGGTGCCGTTTTGTCCCAAAAAGATGAAAACGGAAGACTACACCCGGTTCAATTCGCAAGTCGCACTCTGAATGATGCGGAAAGAGATACTCAGTCTGCGAAAAAGAAGCGCTCGCTGTTGTCTTCGCACTGAAAAAGTTTCGCGTTACCTTTTATCACTCGAGAAATTTGTCTTGATAACTGATCACCAGGCACTTAAGACAGCATTCCAAAAGAAAGATGTACATCACCGCTTGGCCCGATGGCTCGACATTTTCGCAGAATATCGGTTTGAAATTGTGTATAGGCCCGGACGCAATAATCAGCCTGCCGATACCTATCCCGCTTGAGGGATCCACTGATTCCAAATGAAAAAGCTTCCGAGAACATCGTCGGAGTTGCCGAGGTGCAAGTGCCGAACAATAACGAGTACGAAGCTAATATTCACGGACTAATTAAATTCCTGGATGGACTAGAAATGAGAAAGGTTGATATTGAACACAGAAATTGGGTACGCAGGAATCAAAAGGCTTTTACACTATGGAATGGGAAACTCTTCCGACACACGAAAGCCGGTCCTCGACTAGTGGCCCCTTTGAAAGAAAGAATGAAGATCTTGAGGACTTTTCATGATGAGTTAGGGCATTGGGATCTCGAAACAACCAAGAAATTCGTTACTGAGAGATTCTGGTGGCCCAGTATCCATAAGGACGTCTATAATTCGTGAAAAGCTGCGACAACTGTCAAAAATTCACGCCAATACGAAAGTATAAGACAACTCTAGCTTTCCAGTTTCCGGTCTCTTTGAAACCTTCAATTGACTTTGCCGGCCCATTCAAGGAAACCTCTTCCGGAAACAAATACTCCTTATAGGGGTGGAACATCTTACTGGATGGCCAATAGCAGTTGCAGTTGAGGAGGCCAATGCTGAAGTGGTCCTGAGATTCATCGAAAAAGAAATAATTGAACCGTTTGGTCTTCCAAAAAGGATCATCTCGATAACGCCTTTGTTTTACTGCAACTTCACTGCTTCGTTTCTTGGAAGAAAAAGGTATTCAGCTAAAGACAGTTCTCGCATATGCTCCTATGTCAAACGGGAAAGCGGAGAGGATGGTTGGAACCATCAAACGATCAATATCGAAAACTATGTCGAGAATGAAATCCAGTGGGAAGATGCCTTACCAAAAGTGTTATACGGCTATCGTCGAAGAAGAGGAAGAAGTGGACGGTCACCGTTTGAGCTAATGTACGGAAGAGCTCCTAGAATGTTACAGAGAGATATGGAAACAAATATTATCGATGAAGAGAGTAGAGAGGTCGAACTACTGGCCACCGAAAGCTGGAGATCACACCGCGCGCTAACACAGACAAGAAATAAGGATGAAGAGCCTCCAGTCCAAACTTTCTCAGTCGGCTCTAAAGTACTTGTAGCACACGGAAAAGCAATGCAACAGGCTGTGAAGTGGCCGGCTTTCCAAACAAAGTACTCGAACCCTTGCATCGTCACGGAGGAAAGACACCCGCATTATAAGCTCTGTTCAAGCTCAGGGAAGAGATCAAGGAGGGCAATCCATGCACGTCGTCTGGTCCCTTACCATCAGAGGCCTGAAGAATTCCTTCTCACACAGGACTATGCGCAACCACGGGCATACTCATCTTTAACTATAGAATGATTCCTATGGGAGGAAAAAGGGCCTGGGAATGGATCATCTCGATTACGCGTGACTACTACGAACTCCACGTAATCATCCATTTCTACATTAATATATGCCTATGTTTTCGTACGTTGAACGGACCATTGCTACCTCAAGAAGATTTCCGACTATTGATCAGAGTTCTATTCTCATTCCAAAACGGAAGGTTCACGGAAGCAGGTCCAGAGTTTGTGGAAGTCATATATCATTACTCTATAGGAGGTATGGAATGGTAGCTATCGGAGACTTGTCGCAAACATATCTGAACATTATCCGTCCAGTTTACGTATTTCTCAAGAACAACCAAGATGTGCGACTGAGAGGTTACAGCTTGCCCCCTGATATGGAATATCGACTGGTCCCGTATCCTCTATGGGAACCTTACGTTGCTCCGCTCAGAAACACAACCTCAGCCGAAGACCAGGATCCTCCCGAGGCCGTGATGATGATACGAGCTGGACCATCAAGTGATCGGGGGATCATCGAAGAGGGCAAGGCGTCGGGAGCAGCGAGGAAGATCGCCAAGAAGATCGCCTCAAACACCGCCTAGTCTCCCAGGGGAAACTATGCATCCTTAATTATTGGACGGCTACCAATTAGACGTTGGCTTCGCGAAATGACAGAGGACCCTCGAGAAGCAGAAGTAATTTCCTTTTTTGCCATTAGTATTTGCATGTGCTTCCAGACCATTCACGGGGCGCACCTTACTCGTGAGGACTCAGTCCTTATGTTGCGAGTTTTTTTCTCCTTCAGATACCCGTTTCTGGACCCGTTGCCAGAAAAGTTTGCATACTACGTTTACTACCTCACATTTGGAAGGTTTGGAGAAGTGAAACGGGAGGAGCTCATTAGAGAACACTATGAAACCATACGCCGAATCTACGAAACTCTTGACCAAGGAGATGAGCCGGTCATCGCACGGTACACACTCTCTCATCATATTGGAAATGAGCTACTACCATATCCTTATAGTGAACCCTATACTCTCCCTGATGAATGGATAGAACTCCCACAAGAACAACAAGAGCAGTGACGAGCCGGGACGTTCGTCTTGAGCGGGAGGGCGTGATGTGCGCAAATTCGCACACGAAAAAATTTAGATGAGGACCATAATTGTATACAGTATTGGAACTGGGAAGATATTTTTACAGTTTTTGAATTTGCAAGATATTTTTAATTTGGGTGAGTGTGGCAAATTCATCGGTTGATTTTTTATTTTAGGACACGCTGTCATAGTGGATGTCAGTACAGTTCTAGGTTGTGGGTGATACTACGAGTGACTCTGAAAGGTCTATATAATGGCCACATCAATTCCCACCCCTGGCCGATGGGTGGCTGGCATGGGTATGGCACCTAGATATTTACCTTGAGGAAATATCTTCTAATGGTCTCTCTGGTTCACACGATTCCCGTGAATGCGTTTTATGGTATTTAGTATGTTTGATTGAGACTTTAGGATTAGCCGAAAGTCTATATAAGCTGAGTAAAGTGCTTCCTCCTTGAGGTCAAGCAAGTTGGCAGACAACTTCAGGTCAAGCTCCGAGTAGTAGGAAGTTGAGAGTCAACTTCAGACCCTAGAAAACTTTTTCCTAAGCTGGTCGCAGAGCATCAGTGGTAGACCCTGCCCCTTTTATACTTGCTTGTAGCCCTCTCAACTCTCTCCCATATACACTCCTTTTTATTTGTTCAACTATACCACGGTAGCACTTTTGTCGCTCGCAACACCTCCGTCTTGGGGTAGTTGGTTCTAAGTATCTCTTCTCCGACGATTTACCCCTATCAAATTTAGTACTCTCCACGACTTTTGAAAGGAAAACATTCAAATTCAAACGACAAATGTAGATTGAGTCCTCTGTCATTTCCTTTTATCTTGTTTTCTGATCCTGTATTCTTTATTAACATCAAGCCAAGTTATTTAGGTAATGGGGAAAAAGGGGGGTTTCTTTATTGAGATGTATGGATTGGCTGGAACCCATTTTGAGTTGTAAATCTGAGTGTCATATTAAATACCTGTACCGATGGTCAAAGCAATGTACAAATCATTGCTGTCGAATGCTAGCACCAGCAACAGTCTACCAAAAAGTCGATGGGATGCCAGACAGTAGGCAAGCAGCGTTAGAAGTTACTGCCAACGCCGAGGGTCAGTGTACAATAATGCTTCGAACTTTCGAAAACTGTTCCATTGCGCGGCTCGCGACGGTTCTTGCAAGCTTCGTGACGACTGAAAACGCCTCTGGATGCCATCCACCAAGAGTAGAGATTGGAACAGGAACTAGCCTGCTTCTCTCCGGTAATTCTGCAAGAAAGCCTTGGTAGAGGTAATTAAGTTCGAAAATTTCCATTACGCAGTGGTTCCCATCCAGTTTCGGCCATATTAATTGGCGACGTTTCACTTTATCTTGTAATCATGGCAGAATAATCCCAGGTTCCTTCCTGTTAAAAGACAGAGGTAGAGGTCTAATTATGAACTAGCTGTTGTTCTATAACTCCACTGCAGTCGATTGATTCATACAACAGGGTACTTTTTCTGGCAGAATGGTTCAAGGAGACCCTCCTTTCGGAATCTTCGTTCTACAATTCGAACAGCTGAATGATTGGGATTAAATTAACTCCTTCCTTATGTTGTTCCTGATATGCCTTACGGTGCTTCATTAAAAAATTTGGAAATATCAGTTCCTGGGACGAAATGAACCAAATTTCACGAGTTTCGATCGAACTTGTTTCGATAATTACTTTTTAGTATTGTATCCCAATCAGGAAGCAATGAAAACATTTTGTACAAAAGTCTCTTTTCCTCTTAACTTACTACTTTATGTTAGAGGAGCACATATATACATTTGTGTACCGAACAATTAGACCTTTCACTGTTTTACAGGTATATTAGGTGTCTGCGCTGGACATCACATGCTGTTTAGTTAAGCATGGTTGTTATTGCTAACATAGTGTTTATCGGTCTTAGATTTACAGTTTATATGATGATGAGAGCAGCCGGTGTGAGAAGTATTGACTTTAGAAACGAAAAAGGAGGAAGAAAAAACTCGACTGAAAAACTACCTTTGTTGAGAAAGTTCTCAACTGATTGTACCAACTACCAAGGTACTGATACTAATTCTCTGTTGCGATCACCACAAATACAGGAAGTCACTATCCCAAATGCGATGTTGTGATGACCACAAATACAGTAAGTCACTATCCCAAATGCGATGTTGTGATGACCACAAATACAGTAAGTCACTATCCCAATTGCGATGTTGTGATGACCACAAATACAGTAAGTCACTATCCCAAATGCGATGTTGTGATGACCACAAATACAGTAAATCACTATCCCAAATGCGAAATTTGCCAAACCCCCGGGACGTGGATTTAATTCTCCGCTACGGTATTGTGTCCAAGAGTTAACTCCATTTCGGTTCCTCAGTATTCACTAGTATCGCGAAGTAGTATAAGTATGTTGATAGTCTGCCGCTTCAGTAAAGATGACGACATCACCTGCATTGCACCTAAGATTCTCGTAGTATCTTGACGTAAGTTACTGCTAACACCGTAACGATTCACTATTCAACTGCGCATAACCTAAGACTTCAAGGGTCTACAAAAGAGTAACAATATTTGTTCAAACGCATTGAATCTTTTGTTAAATTGATTGCCTCCTCAACTCGCCTTAATATGTCTTATAAGGTGTGTCAGATTCATGAAACTTTTCCGGTATCGCTTTCTTATGAATAAGCCTCTTTAAAAATCATTCCTCCGGAGATAATTCTGCGCTATTGAATGTATGACTGTGCGTTTGGTACTTCTCTTTATCTGAAAATCGAGACACAGAACAAACCGGTGAAATATCTTTCTTTTTCTGCTAGGAGTCCTTTGTTTCGTTTCAAATGTAAGAACAGGGTATTTTCTCTCTATTATATTGATTAATTAGCTTTGATGTATTTTTAAAATTCTTTTGCGAATTAGATAATTCGTTTCTGGCCTGAGAAGTAATGAAATTTAATGGGAGTGGATTGAAATTGAAGTGAGGTCTTTTTCCTCTTTCAATTCCTCAGTTTAATTCTTCTTGGGGACCATCATTTACTTATTCATATCTATCTCTATTTCTGTCTTCCCATTTTAACTCCATACCAATCTTTTCTGATACTAAAGTTTTCTGACACTAAAATTTCTGATACTAACATTTTCTGATACTAAAATGTTCTGAAGTTTTTAATTTAAATGTAAACATTGTATACTCCGAAATTATCAACTAAGTAGTCAAATTGAAATTAAACAAGTACTGTTTCTTCAGTTCTATTATTATAGCTAATCAGATTTTCGATTGTCATCAGTCCTATGATAATTAATGTCTGTATTATGAATTCGTAAATACTGAAACATGAGAAATATGTTTATTGAAGCATAAAAATCAGTATTTCGGACTTCGGCTTTAGAAAAAGGGGATGTTACTTTATTGTAATTACGTAGACGAGTACATTATAGTTATATATTCTGCAAAAAGAAATATAATGTAGTTTGTTGCACAAAAAGAGTGGTGAAAGTTAAGAATATTTAGGAAGTCAACTATTTTTATTTAGACTTAAATTTCGTAGAAATTACGTATTTAATTTCCTATTGCGCTGTAGAAACACCACTGCAAGTATTTTTCATCCAAAAATCAATTGCTTTTGCAAATATTATCAATAGAGGCTGAACTTGATACCTCATAGGGTTTTTTCCTAAAGATGATGAAACATGTCGTTTTCAAGCAGACAATGTTCTCAACAATTTAAACAGAATAAGATATAGAACACCATAATGAATGATGTCTTTGTACACTATCAAAGTTTGAGAAATAATTTGGAAAATAAAGAAATATGCTGTATGTTTCCTCTGCAAGATGTATTGAGATAATTTCCCATGAAATTGCAAGATTAAAAGAATCGAAAGAAGAATTTGTTACACTGCTATCATTTTTGTGCAATACTTGAAGCATATTACCCAAACATAACCATTATACAACACTGATCAAAACCTGAACACTGGCTTTCGTGAAAATTATTTGCGACTGATTTTGGTTATGTGAAATTCCTCTTAGATACGAAAAATCGAAAGAGAACTCCAGCGATGCTAGGAGAAAATAAAATTCAATCTATTTAAAGCAAAACCATTGACAGATTGTTCAGATTCAGTAACATATTTTGTACAAGCCATATAAGAGAGAAAACTCTCCGTGATATCAATTTTTCTCAGCGTATATGACTTCTAGTCATCGACCGTGCAGAGATTAACTGCCTTCGAAATTATTAATGCAAGAAACGTTTTAGAAAATTTACTTCTAGTTGAATGGCACTGTTATTAATTTGCAGATTTATGCTTGATTTGAAAATCATTTCACTCTATTCAAAGTTTTTTTGCAAAAAAATATGCCTTTGCAAAGAAAACAGGATATATGAATCTGCAAATTAGATGCAAAAAATAAAGTACTGACCTTAACCAATATTCAGACTATATAGTACGAAAGGGAATGAAAAGATCCTCATTTGTTTTTGAATCCATTTTTTTGCATTTTATCGCAGTTCTCTCATTTATCCGTTGATTGAAATTAGCTGGTGAGAAATTTGTAGAGCATAATATAAAATACTCATTTGCTTTTTTGTTGCTGAAACATCACCTTAAAATACTACGACAGGTTTCCAAGAGAAAAAATTACCAGTTTTTAATGAATAAAGGACCTTTTTGAGACCTATTCTTATTACTGACAGATTCAAGTCCATAAAAGACTATACTATCAAATAATTAAAAATATTTAAGGCATAAGTGATGATTAATTGAAGTTTAAACCTTACCTTGTAATAATAATTTTGAGTATATTCAATTGGTGAATATTGTTGCAGCTTGACAAAAATTCGGTTATGTTTTCATTTTACATGTGTGTACAAAAGAATAGTATAAGGAGCTGATTCTATGATTACAAAAAAAACCGAAACTGCACATTTGCAATTTATTTAGCCTAAATTTACTGGTTATCCAGCTATGTATCTGTTTCCATTTCCCCACGCTTTTGACTACTAACAATAAGTACTAAATTTAATTTTCATTTTACTATACTGAAATACTCCTGCGAAGAGTAGAATTTCCGTACCACATAGGAGTACATGATATATAGGAAGGTGTGCGGAAGGAAAACTTAAGCTAGTATTCTAATATAGATCGGCTTTCTGCTGTTACTTATTCAACGGGAACTTCTTTTGGATAATAATCGTATATTTAAAGCTAGCGGACGCCTTTGAACTCAGACCAGCCTATTTATTATAGTAGTTTCATTTTTTAATCATTGAAAGTGATCTCTACTATTTCTCCTTAAATGGATTTTACATGGAGCTATGGAAAATCGAAAGTCTTCGTCTATTTTCTTTACGCAATATCTGAATATTATTGCTCAAGGACTATAAATTGCACTGAGGATTCACTTTCCTTCTTAAAACTTACCTTTTTTGGAAAAAAACCTGTTGGTAACAAACATATCCTTAGAGCACGGTTAAAGCCTAGTTTTATAGTGCCCTTTTACTCAAACGCCAATCACTGTCAATCAGTATGTATTAAAAGATGACCTGTAATTCTTCAGTGGACTAGCCGCTGAGCTATCATTAGATCAGCGCTAAAAAACGGCCGGCATTGTTTTCGCAAAAAATACTTGTATAGTTATCATACTGCGCTATGATAAAACCAAACACGAGAAGCGATCTATATAGGAAATTCTTTGGAAAATGGATGTATGATAGGCTAATTGTTGTCTTCCTAATAAAAAATGAGATAAATTTTGATAGGGACGGGAAAAATATTGGCAGGGTTCTGCTATATAGTTTGTTGAAATGGGTTTCTCCATTTTTTCAATATTATAAAATTATGGGAATTGGTGAGATGTGAGTTAGTACGCATTCATATTGTAGTATTTTCATTGACAGATTTGGCAAATTCAATAAATACCATAAAACCATCCCAGTAACAAGCGAAATGAATCCAAGTTTCCTTTACAATGACAAATTTTAATAAATTCTACCGATTCTTTAGCGCTTCTATTTAGGAAGATTAAATGGTTAGAGACGTGTATTATCTTAAAGTTCAATATTTTGCAACAATAATAAAAAGAGTTGTTTCCGTTGCACTACATAAGTTTATTTTTTAAATTGAAAATGTTTATTGGATATTGATAAAAGTTTTCTCTGCATTGGGCCTTTAGATAGAAAAAGTTTAGTCTAAGAAGAGTGGAGTAAGAAATTATGCCATACATATGACTAATATACTTTTTTGGAAAGCAGAGAGAAATAGAAATAATATAACTGTTATTCGTTCCAACGAAAATTTGTCCAGTGTATAACTATTCTGAAGGAAGTTAGATGAGAAAAATTTCAATGTTACTAAATTCATCTCCAGTGGCCAAGCTTAAGAATTTTCTTCCGAAAATGACTACATATTTATATTACCTCTGATTCCAGCTTATTAAAGAAAGTTGGGCTACAGTTTATCTACAGAAATGCAAGTAAGGCTGCAGAACCTTAAAGTATAGAAACATATAAAATGTAATCAGCGCACAAACAGAACCGCTCACTTGACCAGAAGAATGAAATTTGTTCCATATTTTTTAAATAACAGGAACGAAATATCGGAAGCAAACCTTGAGTACTAACGTACCATGTTCCAAAAAGCTTTCATATACTTGCTCCTTAATAATCCAGGGATAAGAGCTTATAAGATATTCGTATAATTTTGGGACAAAAAGATTCACGGTCGTCTAATTCAACATCTATCGAATTTATGTAGAGTTAATTTTATCCATGGGAAATAATTAACGGGTTTCTTTCTCGGCATGATCGATTTTTGACAAAAAAATTCATAACGAAAATTAAGAAAGTAAGAAGAAAGATGAAAATTAATTTACTTAAAATTCAGTTTTCTTGTTTCTTTTGACATATTCAGTGTAATTAGAAACAAATGCTTGCTTAAAAATGTGTCTCGGCTACATTATGAATATTTTTGTGTAAAACTATATCTTCAATATATCCTTGATAGAGATAGGCACGGAAAAAGGAGGTGGACCGTCTTTTTGATTGGAGAAATGCATAAAAGCTCAGTACAAGTTACTATTTGTCTAGAAGATAACATATAATGAAGGATGAACGAAAATTGTGGATACAATAGTTCAGCGTAGAATTAAAATGGTAAAAATTTAAAACTGGTTGAGTTTCTGATACTATTATATGTACTACAGGATTACATGAAAGAAATAATAAAAACAGTAAACGAATCTCAAAACATATAGGTTGGTACATTCTGAACTAATTAATGAGCTATAATAGGTTTTATTGCCATAAAATTACTGTACTTCATCTTATCTATCTTGCTCAATTGGTTAATTTAATCATTAAATGCTAGAAGTGGTTGTCTTTGTGGTGTGGTACTTTAAAATTTAGTATGTCGTTGAAAAAACTCTGATATTTTCCCTATGACAGACCGTTATATGTCTATGATTGCCTAAAATAGTAAAGGAAGATTTTATTATCCTTTCAATTTTTAAACTGTCTTTGAACCAATGTTACGAGTCTTAATATCTAAAAAATCAAACGAATATAGGTTATCGCGATATCGGACATTTTTGAATAAGATAACTTTACTCACAGGGAAGAATTGAAAATATAAAACATGAGTATTTTCAAAAGACAAAAATGAATTCAATGACTTTGACTTCTGGTTTTAGTGACCACGTCTATTCATGGTATTTTAAAATGCGGGAAACATAAACATCGAGGAATCATCCAAAACGATTTCAGGAGCAAATTTTGCAGTAAGTAGGTATTCGAGAAATTTCCTGATTGAAAAAACTATGTTCAATTTTGAATGGCCAAAAGTTATCATATGAAGACAAAAACATAATATACAAAATAAGTGCAGAAACACAATTATGACTAATACCTGAAAAAATTGTGCTCTTACTTCCTTAATTAAGAGTTTTGCATCTATTTAGGAGAAAAATGTTACACGAGCAGAACAGTATTTAAAAATACTAAGGATTGCAAAAAAGGTTTCAAATCTTGAGAATGCCAGCATCAGAGAGCATATATTTTACTTTTACAAAAGTATTAGAGCTTTACCCATTTATAGTCAGCAATATTGACTAAAGTCATTCAATTCGGCAAATTAGTACAAAATATTCTGCTCTTGAACATATTTATTCCATTTTTCCCCTCATAACTAAAATAGTATTCCAGACATAGTGGCCATATTATTGTTATTATGCTTCAGACCTGCTACGAAATCTATAGGTCTTCGCATGTATGCAGTTCTCGACCATCTTGGAATTTAAAAATGTTATGAAAAGTGAATTCTACTCATATAGAACACATCCAATTGCGAAAATTATATCAGTCTGGTCGATGAAATATGTTCATGCTGCACATGTTTTCTTTCAGTAACTACTATTGTAATTTCTACTTGGTTCTCCAATTTCGTCTTTAATCGACACAATGATTTAATTTTTATCTCATGTTTTGTGACAAAAGAACTCAGTACTTTGGTGGCCCTTTCTGGACTATTTTTTCTTTCCTTCGCTAAGAAATGTTCATTTTTAATTTTTTGAGAAATTTGGAGCTAATTGAATAATTTATACCTTCAATTTAACATATTAAGGAAAATTTTATTTTTAGTATAAATTTCTGGAAAATACAGGATTTTAATGTATGCTATGGATGTTGCACAATAGATACTTGAATAAATATATTCGCGGTAGTCTAATCAGAAAACGGTTGTATTTAGGACTCCTCTGAAAGGTACATATCTCACTTTCACAAATAGTTTCTAATCATTTTCAAGATTTTTTTTTGTCAAAAGTCTCGTTGGTAACTTATCACGAGATATAAGATTCCTAGATCGGTGATATTGGTACTTCTGATGTATTTTCTTATTAATGTTGATTACGGGAAAATTACAGGGGAAAATTGGTTTAGTTTACTGCGAGTAATGGAACGGTTGAGAGTCCTCTGTATTTGTAATCAAACCATTGGCGGGACCTACATTGCAAGTGCTTGAGCGTGTGTACCAGCTAGAAAGTAGCTGGTAGACCGGTTGACAAGCAGGCTGCGTTAGAAGTGACCATCAACGCCGCGTGTCGTTGGAGGAGAATTGTCCTCACCCTGGAGTATTGGTCCAGGGCTCGGTTTGGCGACTGCTCGGGCTACCTCCGTGATGTGGCGGAACGCTTCGGGATGCCACCCCCCGAGTGTGGAGATAGGAACGGGCACGAGTCTGTTCTGCCAGGTAAGCTGGCTAAGAATCCCTGGTATTTTTCGGAGCTTGTCCGCGTGGGCTGCGTTCAAGCTGGTAAGGGGGTTGAATGTTCTCATTCTGAGGTGAGAAGGGGCCAGCGGGTTCACGAAGGTCACATCGAAGTAATCGGTGCCGCCAGTGGCGCCCGTTGCCCTGATGTCCGGCCTTGTTTTGTGTTCCCCGTGCGACCGGGGCTCGACGGCAGGATGCCTTGCGCCAAGGCTCAGGTCGTTACTTAGTAGGGTGACCTGGTCATCGTGGCGGACGATCCGTTGCGCTCCGTACCTGCAGTGGATCAAGTGGTCGCCGTGGACGTCCACTGTTTCCGGGCAACCGACTCTTGGACATGGGGTTCCTTGCTCGAAGAGCGGGGCTTGGCAATAGTATTTGAGCCACACCGAGAAATGTCGTGTGCCTATTGCGGTTTTCAAGCCTGTTGTGGGAGGGCAATGGACCCATTCCTTGGCACCTGGGAGACTCATTGAGGCCCTGAAGGCCTGTGTACGGCAACTACCCACCGGAAGCCCTTCATGTATTGCAGCATGGACTGCGTCAGTCAGTGTCTTTTGCGATGGAGGGTTAGAGCAAAAACGACTGAATGGGAGCTGTCGACCGGGCGGCAAGATGAAAATTACAGTAATGCGATTCTACACGATTTTTATAACCAAATGCGATTGCACTGCATTTCCCCCTTCTGAGCGCTCAAGCTCCTGGAATTAATTTTCAACTGTCGAGCTACGAACTAGATCCCTTTCCGGCCGCTAAATGCATCAAATATTGCACCACTTCTTCGTAAGTCATTCGTTCAAGTTTCGAAGCCTCCAGGCAGCTGTACACTCTACCTTTTAGAGGAACAAAATTATTCAGTGCATCTTCAACAGATAAAGGCGATAAATCATCGCGGCTTTTATCACCCGTTTGGAGGGATTTGTCATCCTTTTTAGACTTTGGGTATGTTTAGCAGCAAAGGCGGTTTTCACCAAAAATTTAGAAGCCCGCTTGGGTTGATGGGAACATTTGGTCGGGCGCGACCGTAATTAAATTCTGCCTGAGGGCCTCGTTTTTGGCGTGCACCCGAAAATCAATATTTGAACTTAGGAGTGAGCAACCTGCGCATGATTACCAACCAATTCTAAGAAAGGACCATTTTACTATCCTTTCAGGGAATTGAATAACTTTGGACAATCCTCTGAAGGGTAATTTCATCCATGGCTTTCATCCTCAGTGTACTAAAAAAAATAGGTTCGCAAATTTACGATGAAGAATCACTCATGATGTCTATGAGGAATGACAATACTCTAGTAAAGGAGAAAATTCGTACAGCCACCCTCGCTACGACATTGACACGCATATTTACGCTCCTTTCTGTCTTGCTCTGGGGTATTTAAACTACTTCCGCAGTAGAAGAGATTATTGTTACGGGCGACTTCCTTCCCTAAAAGTGCAGTAAATGCTTCTTTTTCACAAAAAGTTGGCTTAACCACGTCGGATTGCCTACCTGGGCACTTCAAGTATCTCACCACAGCTTTTTGCTTACCATCGCAGCTCTTTATTCGGGTGGTATTGAATCGAACTGCGTTATTTTCTGAAGGCATTCCGGTGTCTTTAGTCCTTAATTCATATATTTACGTCTTCAGGACTAATAGTAAATGCCTTTGGGTGACGGCTTTATGAATATGGCGAAAGGAGAAACTCAAATGTATTCAGATGATGGACAAACGTTTGTGCAGAGGCGCAGGGCACACAAGCGGCTACGTATGTTCTGATAAGAACTGATTTTGCCTATTTTCTTTCGCCTAGAAAAAATAACCACAAAAATCTTTAGGATCACTGCCAGTCTTAGACTGGCAGTAAACTAGGTCGAGTAATAATCTGATTTTTTTCTAGCCAGCAATTTGAGATGGCGACAGAAATCTGCACTTTCCCTGGCTTGGTAAAAAGTGGTACAAAAATTGCGTCATCATTACGGACTGAATTAATCAAAACAGTTCATTCATACAAAAAGAGCTCTATGTGAATGAAAACTGTACTCATGCCGCATATTTCAAACTGAAATAGAAAGAGCGCTAGAATATACTTTTTTAATTATGAAAGATTCGCTTAAGAATGTAGTGAGCAATTTTTTGCACTGTTCATGTGTTTAATTAAGAAGTTCAGGAAATGGAAGAACAGACCAAATTGAAATGTAACAAAGATTTAGCTGTGCCAAAGTGTATGGGTCAGACAAAGTACCAGCTAAAAAAAGGTGGGAATAATGGTATACTTCAACTATAGATTTAAACACGTAGCACCCATCTTGAATCATCCTAATCAACCTCGGCATCACCCCCATCATCTCTGCTGCCGAAATGAATCAACCAGTACAACCGCACTAGCAAAAACTTATACAAGCCACATCATCACCTGCCGTATCCAGCAGAGCGATAGCACCCGCGGTATCCAATAGAAGGCTGTAAAAGAAAGATTTAATCCTAGAATCATCGAGCGCGCATTGATTAATGAGGGGCTGAAGGCACACGGCATTCCAAGCTAAAAAAGGAAGACTTTTGAACATACATACGACCATGTTACAACCGAAAAACGCACACGGCATTATCAAGCTCAACAAAAAATTGCAAATCAGCCTCAGTATGGAACGATATGGAGGCGAGAGTTCATGGCCAATATCAAAAGAAATAATGTGTGTTACATTGCAGGCAAGAGGCTAGGTCTGGCTAAGAAAGTTCGTATGCAATTGACAGTGAGGCAATCGCTGTAGTGAGACATGAATGTAAGCCGGATGGAACTGAGCATGAATTGGGCAAAGCAATGCTGAAGTGGAAGCTGGAAGTTAACAGCAGGAAAGAGTCGACCGATGAAGACGCACGTAAGTCGATACAGGGACAGAGGGAATTCCACAGCAGAAATTTACTCGAATCGGGAAATGGAAAGCGGACTATGCCCTGAAATAGTCGAAGTTGGCAGCGGCAGGAGGAAAGAAACGGCAGGATACAAGAAACACGCTGCAGAACCTGAAGATCCAACGTTAAAAGCGAACACAGCAGCAGCAATTGTCGAGGTAATCGTCCATTTATGTAAGCTTTTGGGGTCTTTTCTCCATTAAGGCACAGAAAAAAGGCCTTCCTTTTCCTGAAATCGCCTTCTCTCACCAATCTCAATATAAGGCAAGAGATCGACATTATTCCCAATCTTTCTCAACTCTGCCGACGACACCGTGGACGGCAGTGAAATTGTGACGGCTTCAATATATGCCCCTGGCTCTGCCCCTGAAGTACCTGAGGAAATCGAAAATCGCAACCCGGAAAGTGACGTCTGAGCAAATTCAACATTCAAATTTACCAGTACTGACCTGGGGGCGGCGCTCTGCGGGCGAAGGGAAAGGTTGAAGGGAAAGGCCCCCCATCGACGCCCCTGTGCGCACTTTGCTAGGTGCTGAGGGCGTAAATAAACAGCGCGAGGTTTGTCTACTTTGCGTTCGTTTGATTTCTTAATTTCTCGATGTACTTCTTAATCTCTATCAACGCGTATCCACTTCTGTCAAATGTATAGTTAGAAAATATCACTCCACTTTTGGAGCCTATACATGACAGGGAGTCATAAAAGGCGACTTCCATAGAAATATTCTTAATCTTTCATTAATGTAACTTGTACACCACTAGTTCAGCATACGCTGCAACCTGCCACGATTTGGTCCCCTCGTGCAATCAAATACGTACTATCGATTTTTGCATGAAATAAGTATATGCCATCGCCATCAAAGCCCATATACGCCATTCTATGTTCTCCATCTGAAAGGAAGCCCACTTTACGCCTGTAAAATGGAGATTACGGATGTATATTTCTGTCGCTTTCTGCATCTTTATTGGTCACCTCAACTCTTATGAATATTCCAAAGATGTCACAGAGAATACGGACGGAGAACATATGCGTCTTCTTATATCCTTCAGAGGCCCGTTCTTTCCGTTCGTTATCGCCAGTTCTGCATACGCGATTCTTGTTCTCATCCACAAAAACATGGAGCTTGGGAAGCCAATGATTAAAAACTGATAGAACGCACGCTCTTTAGCTGTTGCCTACGACAAGAGGCCTAGGCAAGATATATCAAGGGATGTGTGGATTGAGTACATACAATCATGACAGAAGTAGTTCGATACGGTCCCGTTGAAAACGCCGCACTGTTCGGCAATCCTTTTGACGCCGTCTCCTCTCTCATTGGATCCACCCAAGACATCGAAGTAAAAACAAGCAGCTCTCTGGAGTTCAAAATTTTTCCCTGGGCAACAGGATGGTTGGTTGTATGAGTGTCCAGTATGATTTGTAAAGGTTTGGAAATCTATTCTTCACAGAACAGAAACAATGCGACGAACTTGTCTTGAATCATGTGACGGGGGGACTCGAATAAAGTGACATCTGGACAAGCTCACGAAACTTTCTATACTCGCTGGTGATTCCCCTTCTTGCATATACTGCTTTCGAGAGTGCATCATTTGTAAATCCACGTCCCAAATTCACAGTTTGACTGTCGTGTCGTCAGATTCGTTGCTTTTGAGCATATTTCAGGGAGTTCAGTTGAAGAAAGCATTCCGCGATAGATAACGCTGAGTGTCGGCCGTCTGCTGTAAGGATTGTGTTGGGGAGAAATACGACCGTTTTCCGTCCTGAGTTGCAGAGTCAATTGATGATGTGGATTTCTTAAAAACTTTTTTTGGTGTAGCCGAGCAAATAGCTGAATTGTTTCCCAAAATATGTAATTAAAAGGGGCTTGATGGGCACTCTCTCGAACTGAAGTGGGCATCAATGGTCAGACAGCAGAGTACAGTACCAAGGTCGGGGGAGACGTGTCACTAAACGGTACATGGACAGGTACATTGGACATGTACCTGTCCGAAAAAGTTTTAAAATTATCAGAAACCGTACGTAACATGTACCACTGTATATATTATTTCCAAAACACTGTAATGTACCGATGCCCTGCCCGGCGGCGTAAAAATTCATGGGACGTATCATTACATGTGCAGACCATTTTGGCCAGTACATGTACCCCTCCACACAGATAAACACACATCGCACTTGGTAGCTTAATTCTTTCCGTAAGCTCTTAAGCTCCATCGGGAACGGAAATAAGAATATCACCAGGACGAAAGCCTTTCTGTCTATCACACATGGAGTCTTAGCAGTCAAGAGATGAACGACCGCGAAGAATAGCAGTACGCGCCAACCGATCTGCGCGTGAAATCCTCACGCTTGCTCACCAAACGTTTTAAATCGATAAGCAGACCGGGAAAAAGGCAAATATACGGGCTTTTTATATGAAACATGACAAAAACACATACAAATGTATTGTTTGCACACCAAACCACGCGGCTTCACTTTCAACAAACAAGCGAGATCGCAAAGGACTGATGAAGTTTCATGGAACTACGGGAAAAAATGCACTTTGTCGGCATTTGAGAGGCAACCACAACGAACTTTTCAAGCAGTTTGAAGAGTAGCGGTCACCGGCAGGGCCTCCAAAATAGAAACAGAAGAAACTTCAAGAATGACCTGACATACAACGGAAGTATAATCCGAACTCAGATATTGCTCAAGAGGCGATCAAGGGACTCATTGTGTTGGTGTCAAAAGCTGGAATTCGCTACATTTGTAGATCACCCGGAATCTCGAAAATATGTCCACTTCTTGAACCCTAGGTTGTCTATTCCTGATCGGAAAACATTTGTACAACGTCATATTCCAGAGTTCTCAAAGAAGGTCTCAGAAGACATTGCGCGATACCCCAGATACCCAATTTGGAATCAGTTTCTTTATCGTTCGACTTCTGGATGAGTCGAGGCTGCGAATATATCTTTGACCTGATAGCACACGGACTTGATGGTAGTTTCTGTGGAAATTCTTCTTAGGTATTCCGGCTACTCAAATTGAAAGTGAACGCATATTCAGTCTGGCTGGTCGCGTTTGCAGTCCACTTCGTAACCGCATATCCAAAGACAATACCAACAACGTGGTTACAATTGCTAAAAACTATGACGACGTCACTAATGTTTTTACTCAAATCAAGTCGGTGGACCAGTTTAGCGACTACCTGTTGAAGATGGAAGATAATGATGTCAATGAGCAAAATACTGATGAAGAGTAAAAGAAGTGCTTAGCCGCCACAGAACTCCCTATTGCATTGTTCCCGGTACTGAAATCTGGTCATTTACGATGACTGACGTTTAATTTCTAATCCTCGCCTTTGATACCTTGGCTATGAAACATATTTCCCATTGCCAAGATGGGAAACATATAGCTGCAAATAAAGCCAAGGCAGTTCCTAAGACTAGAATTAAACTCCAAACGACAGTCCCTTGTTTTCTGTGACCTGCACTGACATGCAGTTTTATCGATGCACTCTTTTGGAATTGAACTCACGTTCTTCCAGTTATCGACCGGGTTTTCACTCATTGGACCTCATGGCCTGAGTCAGGTACTATTATATGTGGAAATATAACCAAGTTATACTTGTATCTGGTACATGTTACTACATTTACCTATGTAATGGGCTTTTTTTGAAAACATTTGCACGTAACTTGTACATGTGTAAATTTTAATGTCCTTTTACCGCCCCAAAGAACCTTTTATATGTTTCATATCCCTAGAGCCAAAATTTATTGATCAATATACTGCACATAACATGTTTCCGTGCAGTAGTTTTGCTTGTCTCCCCCTCCGGTACACAAAGTGTTGAACGTGTTCTTCACGTCTTTCTTGAGGAACGTGCACTTTTCACGCTTGACGGATAGAAAATGGCTGGATGGCAACGCGTCAAACTTTGGCTACCATGAACGGCTCAGGACATCCAAAAACCGGCTATCGATCAGTATACTGATCATTAGAATGCGCTTTCTGCCCTAGCAAACTACCCCATACCGGTAGCCAAGACCCCGCTTTCTACGCCAAACGCCGCCTCCGCCCCCCTCCTTCCATGTTACTGCTCCCCTCTCGCGGTCTCCGTCGTGATGTAGACGGACACTCACTTGCAGGCGAGATTCTCGTGGATCTTCTTCGGGTCACCAAGTCGTTAGATGCTGTTGAAGATTTATCATCCGCCTCAATGTTCACATCGTTGCTATTGACAGCACTCTGTACGGCGTCCAATTCGACGCTGCTTCTACGCGACACTGCCGCATGTGTACTTCGGGGCTTGAGCACCCTCGAAGAATGCCACACATGCCAGCAGCTTTTACGCAGCCCGGGGTAAACTCTCATACATGTGTCGAACATAAAATGCATGAGTATGTCGACCGATGACCGCGGTACCGCCCAGGATGTTGTCCACAAAGCGTGCAGTACTGCACAGCACCCTGCTTTGGACTGTGTCCGGGAACAGAAATCCGTAGAGCCACCCCTTCTGTGGAGTTAAAAAAGCTAATCGCTTCCTCTTCCGTCCATGAGCAAGAGCTGTGAGCCTTTTAACCTCGTAACTATCACCCAGAATCCCTTCAACAGCTGCACCTCTTTTTCAGAGGCAAGGAGTGTGGCGGCATAGCTCAAAAGTTCCTGTGAAACGTCAAACATGAAATCAGCTGTTCCTTGAACTTTGTTTAACCGGTTGCGATAGCTCTCCAAAGAATGAAATGTTTGTGACGACTCCAGCAGGTCTTGTTTTTCAAACATTCGCCAGCCGAAAAATGCGTTGATGGCTATCGTCTTGATGGTTTGTGAAACAATCTTTTGCTCCCATTTAAAATGAGATGTTGAGCTTCTCAAGATTGCTCTCTTTGCGTAGCGCCATCGACTCCAGCTTTGGTTTTGGAGTAAAACGTTTGGGTTGCGTGTTTGAAAAGCTTCAGGGGTGGAAAAAATCCCTCTTTCCGCACATGGTCGTCAATGGTATGCCAAAACTTGTGCCTTGTCAGCAACGTTCGCTGGCATTCTGCAGTTACAAACGACGGGATGGTGAGAGTGTCCTCATGAGCCCACTTTACAATTGGACTGGCGATGTCCATTAAGACATCCTCGCACGTCCGCAGCACCATCTCAGAGCATCTATAGACGACAATGTACAGAATTCCCGTCTCAGCGGCGGCAACATAAATGCCAACACGAAGACAAGCACGAACACCTGTTGCATGATTTGGGCCATGTGCCCTTGAGGGATGTACTTGTGGAATGTATCATCCCCTGCCTCACAAAGCACCACGTCTGGGCATGAAAGCAATACTGCTTCCCCTACGCTTGAATCCGCCACCCTGGTCTTGATCTCCACGCATGCAAGGATGATGTCGTTGCCTTCACCATCTTGCATTGTTACCTCACCCACGCCTTCGGAGTCATAGATAGATGTATCGAGCACTGCTATCCCATCTGGTGAGCAGGCAAGGAAACGACGCTCCTTAACAGCCAACATTCCCACCTCAAACACGGCTGTTACGAAGGGCTTCGCTCGAAGTGCACTTAAAACGGCGCATTCGTTCGCGCTTCCTCGCATCATCGCCTCCGTAGAGGTCTTTGTACTAAACCATCCCTTGTAGAACCTCTCAAACCACTGTGGGATTGTCGTTTCCTCCGTGCCACTTCTTGCGGGAAGTCGCAGTATGGATCTGAAGCATGGACTGCTCATCAGAACGAGACCGGCATTAGTGCCGGTCACGCGAAATTGCCGCAATACGAACCAATCAGCACACCTCTGCGATACAGTTAGCACCTCACATCTCTCGCGAAGAAACACCGACACCACATCCTGAAGGTCTTGCATCTCATTTCCTCCCCGAAGTGTCTGGAACAAGGTAAACTTCTTGTCTCGTTCTGTTTGGGAACCGCAATCCACGTATTAAGAGCATCTTGAATCCCAGCTGGCACAGTGTACATGAATCGCAGCACCTTGGAAAACTTGTCTGTACCTCGTTCACGTACCGCGATAGCATTCATGCTGCGTTGTCGAGAGCGACCCCGGCCTGTACCAGCATTTTTTGTTGCGAAGAATGCTTCTGGACCAAGAGTAGGGTCATCGTCGATCACAAATGTGCGGCGACGATCGCAGTATAACTGGTGTGGAGCGACAGCAGGATGTTCCCCATTACCCTCCCATGCGTATCCCCCATCTCAGCTGCCCCGGGACTCGCCTTCCGCATCCCCGATATCAAGCGCTTCATCTTCCAAGTCATCGCGTACCGGGTCTAGATAGGACAGCCCGACGAAGGGATGCACGCGGAGCAAATGTTCCGGCATAACAAACACATTAAACCGAAACCTGAGAGTATCTCCAAAAAAGATTGCTTTCCGTAGCCCCTGTCTGCAGTTACTATGCAACCAGTGTTTGCCTCCTCCCCCTGCCATCAAGTACTGTCGAAAGAAGCTTTTTCACAGACTCTGTCTGAGCTTCACCTCTACGACGAAAGCGTATGGCCAGGATGATGCGAAAGAGGGCATCAGCTAAAGCGTCCGCCGAATGTCCCTCCTTGTCAGCCTTGCGTGCGCTCAACATTTTCACTTGATTGTCGGACGCTCGTGTCCCGTACAGGTCGTCATCGAGGGTCGCAAGCAGATGTAGCGGACAGAAAAAGACCTTCCGAGTATCTCTGAAAGCAATGCTTTCAAACTCTGACAGCTGCCGCGTCTGGTCCCTCTGCGCATTCCAATGCATCTCTCCTTGCCTACCTCGTCCAGTAGGGGCGTATGCAAGAATGTTGTCCGCAATGAATCGAACACGATCAGAAGGTGCTGTACTCCCTGCTTGGCGAAGCACCTCGATGGTCTTCTCAACTAAAACCGGTTGTGTGAGATAAAAGCAACACGGAGACGTAGCGATACATTTCAGCGATACTCACACATTCCTGGTCTTTGTTTCGCAGTCGAATGTCTTCATTGACCCAGTTTCGTAACTGGTCGATGAGGCCTTGTAGGAGGAGCACCGTAAAGCCGCAGCGAGTACAAGGCAGACTGCGTGCGTCACACTGTAGTTTTAGCTGGGTAACGACATTGCTACAGAACATCCGCGCTCTGTTTTGGATGACCTTCTCAGCAAAAGCGCTCTCCAAGACGACAGTCTCACAGGCAGTCCTGTTCAATGTCATCCTTCACTGGGGTCGTCGTGACGTGCGCCTGTCGTCCCTCCTCCGCGACCTCTTCCCCTAGATCTGCCCCTTGTGGCTCCACGCCCCTCCCTGATGAACCTCTTGCTCTCCCTCTCCCTCGTGATCGCCTTGCTCCCCCGTTACGACTAGCCGCACTCTCCGACCCGCCTTGTATGGCTTGGCTTGCGGCAGGGGCATGCGAGGGACTGCTTTGTGGCGCTACCGACGGGTTGTGTGGAGGCCTGCAGCGGCGGGTTGGGTCGTGGTCTGCTCACCGAGCACGACGGTAGCCATGTTGGAGGCGTTTGTTAGGCAAGATGCTGCTTCACCTACCGCAGCGGTTTCTTGTCGGATTTTGAATACTGTAAGCTTGGCGTGTGGCAATAGGGAGATCAATCTAGAAGCGACGAGAAAACGGAAGCTTTTAGGGTTTTTGAGATCAACACTATGCCTGGAAGGACGCCCCAATTGAGGGCTACTGATCAGTATACTGATCAGTAGGCCCTTAAAGTGAAAATGCTCTAAACCTTTATGTTCAATATAGTGATCATTGCGGCACTAGGGATATACAGTACTGTATCACTGGTAAATTAAAATTTACTCATATGTACCGATGTGCCGACGTAGCACGGGTTCCAAAATTACTGTAATGTTTCATGCACTAGGTACATGTATTTTTGACATGTACCCCACAACCCTGTACAGTACCATACCATGCTGGCAAAGTACGGTACAGTACTGTACATACTGTACTTAAGCTACTGTAATACGCTACTGTACATACTAGGAGGAAGATGGGAGGTTCACTTATTTTAACAGATAAGTTGGCTGATACCCAGTCAACTTGTATGTTAGTTTCTATTAGCACTTCCGCCTTTCGTTTTTATTTACATGGGAAGGACAATCTTGCGTACTTCTGCTACATTACTATGCCCATATATATTGCCTTTCGTGGCTATTGTGTATTAGACCGAAGCTTCAAGTGATTGCGTTTGAGAGTTTCTGTGTAGTGATGCCCGTAAGAAATTGATACTGCAGAGGTTTTAATTCAGTTTCTCCAAAAGTAAATAGCAACGAAAGTATGGTACCGCATATATTCTTCCAAAGCTAGGTTTCCCAAAGAGTGAATAAGGGAGCAAATCTCTCGTCCTTGATTCAAAGGAGGGGGACGAAGAGGCCTTAACTGGCGTACAGTCAATTCAGAAATATCTGCATTCGCAGAGATGTGCCGTCAAGCAGATCACTCCCACCAAGCTCAGTGAGACTTGATTGACGCAGAGTCAAGTTCGAACATTTCGTAATGCAGAAAAGGATATTATTACAGTAATTAAGGAGATAAAGTCACTGTTGCTTTTAATACTAAGAAGCTATTTCAGAAGAGATCCGCCCATGTAGTTCTAATCAAGAGAATCCAAGCCATGAGGCAGGGTAGCAGACAACTTCAAGTCCTCTCTCAAATAGTTAGGAAGTTTATAGTAAGCTTGAGACCCAGGAAAAATTTTTTTAACGCCAGTTTAAGAGAATAGCTGGTAGAGCTTGCCCTTTTAGAGTTGTTGACTAGAGCAGTCACTCAGCTTTAACGTCCACTCCTCCCCAACACCCGTTAACGTCCACTGTAGCACTTAAGTCGCTCACAACGACTTTTATCTCGGTTAGTTGGTGATTCTGTTTTACGTTGGCGCCACTTTTACCTTTTCAGATTGCTGCAGGAAGGCTACCGCCATCAAAACTTCATTATCGTTAACAGCTCTATAATCAGAGGTAGAATGGGTGGAAAAAAGTGGAACCATAGGTAGCCAGCCATTCTCCTTCAACCATTACCGGCGTTGATAACCACTTGCAACGCGTCTTGCTTGTTGAAGGGGCTACCAGCTACTTTTTTAGTTTGTAGAAATGCTCCGTTATTCGCACCGTATTGTGTATCCGGAATGTTGGTTTGACCGCAAATTCATAGGATTCCCAACCTTTGCACAATTCGCATTGAACCAACGCTATTTTACCCTAGGCACTAAACAGCCGTTCCAAAAAGTTTGTATGTGCAAAAGCTGTTAATCCTCTGCAGTATTAGAAAATACTTGAGCGAACGCGTTAACCATGATGTGCGCAAAATTTGCACACGAAAAAAATCTAGAAGAGGACCAAATTTGGATACAGTATCGGGATTTGGAAGATATTTTTAAAGTTTCTGAATTTGCAAGATATTTTAATTTGGATGAGTGTGGCAAATTCATGAGTTGATTTTTTATTTTAAGACACGCTGTCATAATAGATGTCAGTACAAGTCCTGGTTCTGGGTGGTACTAAGAGTGACTCTGAAAGGTCTATATAATGGTCACATTAATTCCCATCCCTGGCCGATGGCTGGCTGGCATGGGTATGGCACCTAGATATTTACCTTGAGGAAATATCCTCTAATAGTCTCTCTGGTTCACACGATTCCCTAGAATGTATTTTATGGTTATTAGCATGTTTGTTTGAAACTTAAGGGGTACAAAAAAGTCTATATAAGCCGAGTAAACTGCTTCCTCTTGTGGAGGTCAAGCAAGTTGGCAGACAACCTCAAGTCAAGTCCCGAGTAGTAGGAAGTTGAGAGTCAACTTCAGACCCAAGAAACCTCTTTCCTACGCTGCTCACAGAGCATCAGTGGTAGACCCTGCCCTTTCATACTTGCTTGTAGCCCTCTCAACTCTCTTCCATATACACTCCTTCTTGTTCGTTCAACTATACCACGGTAGAACTTTTGTCGCTTGCAACACCTCCTTCTTGGGTAGTTGGTTCTGAGTATCTCTTCTCCCGACGATTTACCTCTATCAAACCACACGCACGGAGGCCTTATCAACAAATCACAAGGTGGACATTTTCCGCTGCCAGTTCCGATACCTTAAGTGCTAGCTGTTCTTGAGGTTTGCATCTTCTGCCAGAGTCTCGAAATTATTGCTACTGCCCATCATGTATCTCATACGCACCGAGAAATTACTTTCGCTATGGCTTGCCTTTCTTCCCAGCTATCAGGAGTGCAGGGTCGCCCGGTTGTTCCCCACTACAACCTGATCAGTCCCTCTTTACAATTTTCTTGAAGATTCCCGGCTATCCCCATTCGGTAGTTACCTGATGTTGCGTGTTCCCACATTCGCTCGACAATGCTTCACGAAGCTGGGGACCCGCGAGTCCTCAAGGATATATGCTAAGAAGACAGCTGCCATCATCCTATCAGCTGCCACCTTGACCACGCCAACTGTGCCAACGGTGGCAAAAGAGTATTACCATAATCGTCCAATCTAGCCAACCACAGCCTTTCATTTCATTCGGATAAGAAGTAAATACCGGTGGAGTGCAGATACGATCGCCAGGCTACGAGCAGCAAAGGGCTGACCAAAACCCTGATCACGTTCGATCGCTTCCCGCTTTGGAGTTCGGTTGGTCCGGCTCCCTAACGCGTGGTGGTAAGTCTTTACGAGTTGTACAGTATGGCACAGAAGTGTACGGAGGGTATTCAGATATTGGCTTCGAATGCGGGCGGCGGGTGGAAACCTGTCGCGCTTACATCACTTGGAGACTAAACGCAAAACGGGTAAAGAAGTCGCGTAGCTCCTGTTGAGGGGAGGAACCGCGACGGGAAGCAGCGAAGGAAGCAAGGCGGTTGAAAAAATCCTGGCCGTCGTCGCCCAAGGCGCCATAGATATCAATCCCGATAGGGGAGAAGAGGATACTGTTTTGGTCGCAGTAAGTGCCCCAAACACTGCGTGGCACACTCAGTAGAAGCTCGCTGTAGGCTACACGGAAAAAATTACTACTAGAGAGGATGTCTTGCGCGTATGTGGACCCTATCGAGAAACTATGTTGCTACACGGCCAACTTTACACGGTCGCTAAGGCGACAAAGATTTTTTCCGCAATTTGCATGATAGAGGGTGCTAATTTTGTACGTCTTTCACAATAAGATCAATATTAAACTTTAGGATAGATTCAATGTATTTTCCAAGAGTAAAACACCCAAACCTTTCCCCTACAAGATACCATAGGCGTTACATGTAAAGCTATTACGTCCAATAGGTACCTAACTGTCGGAAAAGCTTCGGTACTTTACCCCTAGATGCAATGACAGGCCTTTGCAGAGAGGGAGGAGGCGTAGCTAAGCACTAAGAACCAGCGAGCGTAGTCCCTTCCCCATTACTGTGTCGGCATACCTTTTTGAGTGGATTGTGGTTGTCTGAAAAACTATGGCATAGATTAATAAAAATAAATATTCCAAGAATAAAATACCCAAACCTTTCTCCCCCTAAGTACCAGCAGGGGGGACATTCGTGTAAGGCATGAGCAAGGGGCAGCCGCGGGACAAGACGCACCGGACGAAACGGTTGCCGCAACGTGTGTTTCCTTTAGGGCAGATCAAATCCGTCCGACAGTCTCAATTGTTCTAACAGCCAGGTGCTTGACCACGTCGTTCAAAACCTCGAATGCGTTAGGGTGCCATCAGCTGAGTGTGGGTATGAGCACTGAGACACTTCGGGACTAGGTGTGGTTATTGCAAGGGGGGCACAGGTCGGGTGCTTACAGTACCAACCTATTCAGATGTATGCATATGCACTTGATACTGCTTGTCCGAAGATAAGTTGAGGTGCGTCAGCTGAGGTATTGGTGAGAAAGGGAGGGGTTCATTTACTGTAGTTGGGGAAGGTCGAGTATTTTACTCTTGGCATTCGCGGTGCTCATAGCCGTGGCTAGGCACGTCGCCATACGAGCCATGGAGACCTTCGGGCGGGTGCGATTTGTCCTTATGCAAAGACACGCTGCGGCGACGGTTTCGTCCAACGCAGCATGCCTTACGGCTGGTCTCACACCAGCCCTGTGAGGTAGTACCTCATGACTCGACCTCATTTCCAGACTCTCCATTACACAGACCTGTCCTCCTTACCCTTCGGAAAATAGTCGTCCTGCATCCCTAATCAGTAAAGCACCTCAATTCCCCCCCTCTTGGAAGATATATCTGATCTATCCCACTGTAGTGCAGGTGTTGATTTAAATCCAAATTGTGATATTTGCTGCTGTAGTGTTCCTTCCCCATTACTGTGTCTGCATACCTTTTTGAGTCGATTGTGGTTGTCTGGAAAACCATGGGATAGATCCGATATATCATCCAAAAGTAAAACACCCAAACCTTTCCCCTCTTCTAACGTTGATTAGGTTCCGGACTCTTGAAGGGTAGTCGGGTCTGTCAGTTTCGCACGGTCAAACAAGGATGTCTGCCGGGCAAAGGCCCCACAATTGTGTCGAATTGTACGGCTCAGAAAGCATTTCAGGACCACAACGTTGGTAATGCTTCTTTGTAATAGGGCTAACCAGATTTCGTCGTGTGAGCGGGGGGGATGAGGAGGTTCGTTTACTGGGACAGATGTCTTGGCTATAACCCAATCACATATCTGAGTGTTACATTGGATGCATGTTGTACCGTAGTAAGAAAATGTGTGTGTGATTGTGCAAAACCGATGTTTTCACATTGATGCATGGTTAGTTCAGAAATCTTACCCGTCCACGAATGTCCTTTAAGTCCTTGCAAAGTGCGATCATTAAAAAAAATTAAAATTGTACACTTGTTACTGTACCAAAAGTCTTGAAAGCACCGCTCGACTTCTCTCTTTCGAGTCCTCAAAATTTGAAAAGTCCAATTTAATGATACCACTATGGCCGTATGACAGGTGTCTGATGCAGGATCCGACTTTACTGCTAGCTACCCGTAAGAGCTAACATTTTATCGGACGGGGAAGCACAAGGGTTCATTTGCCTTAATTTACCGTATCTGATACGCTGGCAGAAACCAAGTCAATTTTTATGTAGTTTGAACGAGTGGTATGCCATTCAAATATTACAAAAATATGTAACCTTACTGGCAAAGCCGTGGCCATTTTTGAATGAATGGAGTATTACTCTGGGGATTTCCGCAAGGGTCATACCATGTCCCAATTCACCATGAAAGACTTCTCTGTAATGGGTCTTGAAAATCAGTACTTGTATTCGCGGTTCCTAATGCGCCGTCCCAAGCAATAACTTCATACCAACTTTTTCCGACAACAGTTTTGTGGACATAACAACAGAAGCAATTCTATCACAGGAATACCGCCAACACCAGCAAATCCAGCGCAGAATTCGAGTGTGTCGTTTGCATACACGAAGTATATAGGCAGGTGACGCAATGTCTGAGAAAATTTCGAGGCGCAAACAACATTGCAAACAAAATTGGTCAAGCGAATACTCAAACCCCGTGTATTCTTGCAAACGAATAATTTGTTGTCCACCTTTCTTTTGTCACGAGTCTTCTTCAAAGTCTGAAACATCAGACTCATCTTACCTGTCCGACTCAACTTCGGGAACTGAGGATACACTACCAACCTCAAACTCCGAAACGATCGGAACCCAATCAACGTCATCAATGAGAGGCAGCAGCTCGAATCGCCATACTCACCGTTGTTTCTGCATGAAATGTGCCTTGTCCTGTAATAAGGAGGTTTCTGGCGGCCCAGTAAAGCCAATCAAGGGCAACCGTTGCGATTCAAATGATGACCAAGTCTTTCGTCGGATCGAATTTTCAGCTACATACAGAGTACGTGCGAATGAAGATGTAATTCAACATCGCTGGAAGCTTTGCGAGCGCATCGGTAAGGGCGGCTTCGGTACTGTCGTTGAAGCGCAAGATTTGCAAACCGACAAATACGTTGCGGTGAAAATCGAAAATACTAGACGCACTGACGATTCCCTGGCCACGGAGAACAATGTCTACGAGAAGCTTCGTAGATTACCAGAGGTAGAGCGAGCGGGCTTTGCCAAGAGGTTTTACTATGGAAACCATCTCAAAAGTAATGTCCTTGTGATTGAGAAACTTGGACAGTCACTAGAGAATTTTGCTAGGAATAATCATAATCACAGGAAGTTAAGCATCAAAACAGTGCTGATGGTAGGAATACAAGCAGTCAAACGGTTGCAAATTCTGCATAATGTTGGTTACATTCACCGGGATGTTAAGCCCGATAATATGCTCTCCGGAAGTTCAGATTGTTCAAGAATATATCTCATAGACTTCGGTCTTGCAAAGAAATTCTGGAGCGACGGTCATCATATTCCGTACAGAAATAAGAAAAGAGGCATGGTAGGAACGTCTCGCTTCGCATCGATATATTCGCATATGGGAGTGGAACTCAGCCGGAGAGACGATCTTATATCTCTAGCATATTCTCTGGTATATTTGAAAAAAGGACGGCTGCCGTGGATGGAATTGAACCGTAATTTCGTAGGAGACGAACGTTTCCACATTTATGAAAGGAAACGCACCACTTCCCGTCTCAGCTTTGCAAGAACATGCCGAGGGAAGTTTATAAGTTTGTCAAGTACGTCATGGAAATGGGATTCGAGGACAAACCAGACTATACATACATTCGGGACCTATTTTTAGAGGCCTTGGCAAAAATAGGTTGTCAAGACGATAGGAAGTTTGATTGGTGCTAGACTGTTTTTGATTTTTTATTCAGCTTTCTTGTAATGCAGTATAGAGTTCCATGAACGATTTCGAAGGCAGGAACTGGGCAGAGAATGTTTCCGGTAATAGAACTTGATACAATCTGGGTCAATCGTTTTTTAAAATTGGTTCTGTCCTCTGAGCGAAATTAATTTGAATACTTCTCTCAAATCTCTGCTTTACTTGTGCTACCATTGTAACATTCAAGTCTGTCGTGATTCGATATTCGATGGGGAAAGTTTAAGTGTCTTAACTCTTGGAACATATATTTGATCTATCCTATAGTTTTCCAGACAATCACAATTGACTCAAAAGGTGTACCGACACAGAAATGGGGAAGGAAGTGCGCTCTCTTAAAGCCCACCTTCAGATCATCCATCGAGCAGGCCGCATTGGACATTCAGGGCTACCTTAATGAAACAGAGAAAATATTTCCCCGGAAAATAAACTACTAACCTGGATCAATTAATAGTCGAATATATCTTCTAGTATTAAAACACTCAAACCTTTTCCTGGGTCAATCAAAAAGGGAGAAGGATCTTAACTCATTGCTTATCTTGAGTGCGATCCAACTGACCGACTATGCAGTTAAGAACTAACTGGATGGATGGTGCAGTGGGGCGCGCGATATGATGGCAATAGCTACCGACGACCACAAAGCGCAACTGATACGCTGGTAGATGCGTGTGCGAATAGTAGCGTCCGAGGTGTGGCATTTCCTGGCTACAAGTGGTACAAACTCTTCGGTGAATAGTGCCGTCTCCGGAGAAGGGGCACCGAGTGACTCGAAAACCAGAGGCTGGAATCGGAAACCTGGGTCGCGGGAGAACAGGGAGGGTGGCACCACGCGCCTTGACACTGCAGCGCTGCAGCAGCAGTCGTGTCCATTGCGGCCTGCTTGAAGGCTTGCCGGAATGTAGCCCTTTAGGGAGCGTAGTTCCTTCCCTATTACTGTATCGGTATACCTAATGTTGATTGTGGTTATCTGGAAAACTAATACGGTGAAAATGGCGCCAGAGGAAAAGAAAACCATTAACTACCCGAGGTAAGAGTCGTTGCGAGCGACTAAAGTGCTATGGTAGACGTTAAGGCGGTGGGAAGTCCTACGGTAGACCTTTCTGTCAACTCTTTTTACACTCTGTATTGTGTGCGACTTAGTTTGGTGAACATCCCATTCGGGCTTGCTGGCCCCCAGTACTCCTATCATTTCATGCAAACAGCCCCTTATATAGAGTTTTCAACACTCACAATTCGTAGCACCTATACATTACCTATGTGTCCTATTGGCACCGCTACAGTACGGTGCAAAGCATTCCTCTAAAAATAATTGAAAATAAAATTGTTATTACAGTGACAGCGCAGCCAGCGCATCATGCCAGCATATCCAGCTCATCCAGCGCAGCATGCAAGCCCAGACAGCCCAGAGCTTCAGCGCAGCTAGCGCAGCATGCCAGCCTATCCAGCCCAGCATGCACAAATTTTCATTTGCATCATGCCCCTTGCTCAAGACGAACGTCCCGGCCCGTTATTGCTCTTCCGCTTCTTCTTTTGATGCCTTCAGCCTGTTTTCGAGAATGTAGGCCTGTCGAACGGATAAGGGAGTAGGATATTGCCAAACTGGTGCTCCAAGAAGTACGTTCTCGTGACGGATACCTCATTTCGTTTCATGGCCTCATATATCGGCTTGATGATGGAAAGTTGGGGTCGAATACTTTCTTCCTCTTTAATATATCCCAGCCTTCCTACAGTAAAATAATATACATGGTATGTAAACTCGTCCGTAACATCCTGTAGAAAGGGGTGCCTAAAGGAGAAAAATACTCGCATCAACAAGAATTAATCTTTGTATGACAGGTGAGCTCCGTGGAGCGACCGGAAACAGAGACAAATACACAAAATGAAATAAAAAATGACTTGAGCGTCGTTATCATCGTCTGTAAGGTCGCAAAGCCACGTAGAAACCCTCTTCCTAGTGAACATGTGTTGTGTATAGTTGTACAGTTGGGTTATGGATACGGAACCAGAAGCTCCGCCTGATGGAGGTTCAATCGCATCTCTGGCAGTGCTGAAACCCGCCCGTGGCTCCCTCAGAGGCCACTCGCAGCCCTTTTTTTGGTGACCGTACGCTTCCGAAGACCCACCTCGGGATATTATTACTTCTTCAAGGGTTCTTCGACCTCTTCTGCGATCCACTCCTGGAGGGGCGGAACGTAGGGATCCAACAGCCGGTAGGTACCAGTCTATACTCCACATCCGGGGCCAGGTCATAGTTCCAGATTTAGACGTGGAAGTGGGATTCCAGAAACCAAAATGCATCTCGAACTACGTTGAAGTACGTCTGCGATAGTTCCCCAAGCGTAACTGCGCCGTTACACCCCACCCCACGACAGAGAGGTATATGACTTCTACAAACTCTGGACCAGCGTCGACGAACCTTTCATTTTGAAACAAAGAAAATACCCTCCGCAACAAACTGTTGTCGTGCTCAGAAGGGAATGGACCCATCGGAGCCCTGAAAATAAGCGCTATGTTGATGAAGAAATGTAGAATAAATTGTTTTTCGGCATCTTCTCTTGTCAATGAATCAATCCATTGCCCTGCTCGCCTTCCACCAATTGTGACCATCATGTAATTATGGACCAGTACATTCCTTGGGACAGTGTAGGTGCCAATAATACAAAGATGTTCCGTTTTCTCATGATACAGAATGAATCGTCGTGCATGAATAGCCCTCCTCTACCTCTTCCAAAAGCTTGAGCAGAGCTGCTAATTTGGGTGCCTCGCTTTTATTATAACGCACGGATTGGAATACTTCGTACGGAATGAAGGCCACTTCAAAGTCTGTTGTAACGCGTTACCATGAATGACCATAAACTTCCACCCGACAGCAAATGTCCGCGGTAGTTCAGGGGGGCCCTTATTTTGTTTTCTCTCTTTCTGGCCCGGTTGCACTCCAGTTTTCGAGTGCTAGGAGCTCCATCTGTCTTCCCTTATATTCCAGGTTAGCACCGTCAACATCCTCTTGTACCATTCTAGGGGCCTTTCCATACATTAGCTCAAATGGGGAGCGCCCGTCGCTGTCGTTTCCCGACATGATCCTTGATATGGCCCTTCTGACTGTTCCCACCGTCCTCTCTGCCTTCCCGTTAGACATAGGAGAACAGGAGAGGACCTTTTTGCTCTTAATTCCGTTTTCCTAATAGATTTGGCCAGAGATGTAGCCGTAAAGCAAAGCGCGTTGTCCGAAATAATTCTCGTAGGCAGGCTGAAAGGCTTGATTGTTTCCTTCTTTATAAATTCAATGACTGACTCGGCGGTGGCGTCCCTAACCGGCATTGCAGATGACCAACCTGTCAGATGATCAACTCCTATGAGAACTTATTTGCGCCAGAAGGGGTTATCTTGAAGGGGCCGGCGAAATCCATTGAGAATGTATCAAATAGACCGTTAATAGGAATACTGAGAGTGGATTTGTATTTTTGGACTGAAGTGAACTTTTGGCAACCATAGCAACTTTTCACGAAGTTATAGATGTCTCTGTGAATGTCCGGCCACCCAAATCTTTCCGTGATGAATTGTTTCGTTGTGCTAAGGCCCTAATGGCCTAATTCATCATGGAAGGATCTAAGAATCTCTCTTCTTTTTACTATTGGAGCTACCAGCTGGGGACCTGCTTTTGTCAACCGAAATAGCTTTCCTTCCCATACCGAAAATACTTTTGGTTTCAACTCACACAGTCCCTGTATTACACACTCTTTATCTAGATTTCCAGCCCCGTCAGAAATTGAAAAAGGGATTTCAATTTGGCTTCGAGGTCAGCCGGTCCAGCCGTATCGACGATGGCTACTTCGGCACTAGGTTTTCCTGCGTCTGCGACGTTTCCTTTCGGACCCTTGGATCTGGAAAGAAAGTCTGCTGGCTAGTTGACTCTTCCCAGTCGGTAAATGATTTCAAATCGGTAATCTGCGAATGAGTTGAGCCATCGCGCCAAACGGTTGTGAACGTCTTTCTTCTTGAACGCGGTTTTTGGATGCCTGATGGTCTGTTATCAACTCAAATTTTCCTAGTGAGAGGAGGTAGGCTTGGAATTTTTTTATCGCGAACACCCACCGCCAACGTCTCTTCTTCGCATACTGTGTACCTTCTTTCGGCATCATTCAGTGTTCGACTCACAAACTGTACTGGGTGTAATTTGCCGTTTTTATCTCTCTGAGACAGCACCGCGCCGGCTGAGTGCTCCGAAGCGTCAGTTTCGACGACGAATGGTTTTTCGAAGTCCGGATATGTTAGTACGGGTAGTTCGCCCAATTTACGTTTTGTCTCGACGAATGCGTTTTCCATTTCTGGCCACCAGACAAGCTTTCCGGTCTTTGAAGTTAATGTTTGTAGAGGGGCGGCTATCTTAGCGAAATATTGGATAAAACGTCTGTAGTAGAGCGCCAGGCCGAGGAAGCTACGCACCTCTGTTTTAGAACTCGGCCTGGGAGCGTTATGGAGGTCTTTTCTGGGTCGACCCCAATACCACTGTCGTCCACCAAATGACAAGTAATTTGATAGAGGGTTTTGCGAAGAGTCATTTGCTAAGTGTGATTTTCAAGTGACACCGTGATATCCTTTCCATCACTACTCTAATGTGGTCCAGATGGAACTCCAGAATTTTCGAAAATATCACCACGTCGTCTATATACACTCTTACAAAAGAGAGCCCCTTCATCGCTGCATTCATAAGACCAAATGGCATCACTTCTAACCTGAACCTGCCCAGTTTGCAGGTAAAAGTCACAATAGCTTTGCATTCTTTAGAGACGGGTATCTACCAATATACTGTGTGCAAATCCATAGACGAAAGAAGCGCTCTACTTTCATTTCTTCTAGAATCTCTTCCATGTTTGGGAGAGGGAATCGATCTGGGATAAATCTTTGGTTAAGTAAGCGACAGTCGACACAAAACCTCGACATACAATCCTTTTTAGGAACGCTCACAACTATAAAGACCAAGCTGACGAGGTCGGCTTAATAATTCCGTTGAGTAGCATATTAGCGACGTTCTTTTGTATGATTCCTTCCCATTTTAGTGGTTCGCGTCTTGTTCTATGATAAACTGGGTCGTTATTAGTCAGTTCGAATGAGTATGTGACGGGGATTTGGGCCAGTCGTAGGTCCAAGCGTTACAGGCGATCACATCGTTTAAGGTAAGTGTTGCGGCAATTTTCTCCGCTTCAGGGAGGGAAAGGTGCTTTAGTTTGTCATAAATGGCCTCCAATTTTCCGATTTGCCCATCACCTCTATGGTCCCATCAACTAGTTCCATCTTGAATTCTTTGTTAACTGCGGGTAGAATATGTTCGACTGCCGCCTCGGTGTTTTTTCCTGATCCTTCTGTACTTAAGCAGACACTGTGTGCCAGCGGGCAGCACCCGCGGCCTTCTTTTGCTATCATGTGGCGTCCTTTGATGTCTCGTGTGCGATCTTCGCATAAGGCTACATATTAGTACATTTTTTCGTGCCGTGTTGTCCTATTGCAACCCGTACGGTAGACAGGATCTGCATCGCCGCAGGCGATGCTCAGAATTTTCTCTTCGTCTGTTAGCTCTTTCTCTACCTTGACTTCAGAGCCATCGCTATCATAACTGGATATAAAATCTTCGCTATTGGTCCCACTTAATTTCTCCAAACTAGTTCCCCTATCGTAATTCAATGGCAGCCTCACTTGTTTTCCGTCAATTTGGACTGAGACTGTTTGATTCCCCATGTCGATACAAGCTTCCAGTTGCTCAATTGTTGGGCACCCTATAAGTGTGTCAAAAGGAAGGCCTTCCATCACCAGGAAGTCCAAACTCACTTTTATCCCCGAAAAGAATACTGAAACCTTTTCAGTAATGCCTAGACAGTGAGACACGGTCCCGTCTGCGAAAGTTATCCTCCTAGTGGTCGGAAGCATGTCAAGGCCCAGTTCCTCGACAAAATCCCCTGACATAAGATTAAGACTGCTCCAGAGTCAAATAAAGCCTGTAAGGGCCTTCCTAGAACCTTAACAGGCGCGAACTTAAGACTTCTGGTGGTAGCGTCTGCCGAGGTGACGGCAGCCCTCTTCCCCTTGTTAGTCTTCCCGGCCCTCAGGAAATTCTTCAACCGTTTCCTCGCATTTTCGGCATCCCCCTTCAGTAGCTGTCCAAGATTCATACCGGATGGAGCCGTAGAGAGCTCGGATAATAGGTCGTATTTTTCAACGTATCCTAACACATCCCTAGTCGTGAACCGCGGCTTGCGCAGTTCCCCTGTTTTCTTCACTTTCGTAGACAGAGGCACCTCTGGGTCTAATATATTCATTCGTTTTGTTCGAGGTAACGGGCTCTGGGATACATTCTAGCGGGTCTTGCTCTAGCCTTGGTTTTTTCGATAGAACATTCCCCTCAGCGTCCCGTTTGGTAGAGTTAGCCTGCTCGGATTCCTGAGCTACTGAAACCGTCCCCGCGCTAACGGGACCATTCTCTTGTCCTTTTTTTAACAGCTTCAGCTCGGGTCTGGATTTTGCCCTCGCTTCCGATATTCCACCCTGGCGCCCATTCATCGACCAAAAACTAGTCTTGTGATGCCCTTACCGGCCGCATTTTCCGCAACGTGTATTCCGGTGCGGGTTCTCAGGACACCGGTTAGCGAAATGTCCCGGCTTTTTGCAATAGGAGCACACGTCTCCCGACTTTGGTTTCGCAGTCTGATTCTTCCTAAGGGTTAGGTGAGGTTCTCGATTTGCGAAGTTATAAAGTCCAAACGGTTGTCAAAGTGGTTCTCCATTTTCTCCTTGAAATTCCTGACGTCGCTTCGAACAGACTCTGACACCGCTGCACTCGTGGCGGGCCTAGAGTAGTTCTGCTTGGGGCCAAAGATAACATTCTTCGCATAGCTTCCCCCGTGCTGGAACCCAGCGACTGGAAATTCTCGGCTTTTCTGACGTATTCCACGATCGCATCCTTTAGATCGCTGAACTCGCGAGGTCAATTAATAGGAAGGAAGTCCGCCAGGCGTTTGTCGACCGTCGCTGCTTTGCGGAACATCCCGTACTTTGCTTCGTCGTTGAAACCTGATTTCTCGTAGAGACTGCACACCCTAACCAATGAACCCAACAAATCCTGGAATGTCAACGGCTTCGATAGTCCTACGAATCATCCATCAGGATCTACCGCCCTTGCGTATTCCTTGACCAGCCATGCACAAACTTTGTTAAAGTCATAGCCATTTTCATTTAAGGACATCCGGTTAAACTTGTCTTGTACTTCACCCTCGCGTGCCAGACAAATAGGCGAAAACACTTGAAGCCTTCTCACGTCTTTCTTATCTCTCATCAAAACATTAAAATGTATAGAGAAACTCTTCCATCCTCACTCCTGCTACCCTTGAACTGGAAGTAAGCATTTGTGGGGTCCATCATTCGAAAGCTATTATGGTTACTGAAAAAGCCCCCAACCTCACAAACATACGCCAAGTATCGTGCTACCGGTGCAAAAACCCTCGGCAGAAGTACCAAATGGTAGGGTGAAAATGGCGCTTAAGGAAAAAAACCTCTAACTACCCGAGGTTAGAGTGTTGCGAGCGACTAAAGTGCTATGGTAGACGTTAAGGCGGTGGGAAGTCCTACGGTAGACCTGTCTGTCAACCCCCTTTACACTCTGTGTTGTGAGCGACTTAGTTTGGTGACCGTTCCACTAGGGCTTGCTGCACTTTCAAGTACTTCTATCATTTCATGCAAACAGCCCCTTATAGAGAGTTTTCAACACTCACAATTCGTAGCACCTATACAGTACCTATATGAGCTATTGGCACCGCTACAGTACGGTGCAAAGCATTCCTCTAAAGATAAAAAATAAAATTGTTATTACAGTGACAGCGCAGCCAGCGCATCATGCCAGCATATCCAGCGCGGCATGCACAAATTTTCATTTACACCAAAAACCATTGGACAGATCAGATATACCTTCAGAGAAAAAAACCCAAAACTTTTCCCATCTCCTTGACAGGTTGTGTTGCAGGTCCTGGACCTTGCATCGGTGAGTGAAGTGGCAGTCCCATCGGCGACTTGCGTCGCTTTGGTGATTGAGGACTGCTTGAACGGTAACATGAAGGCGACGTCGCATGCGATGGTCGGTCTGGCTGGTCAGCTTCAGTTGCGGGGTGTGGCACGAAGCGAATGTCGGCGGGCCTGTAGTCCATACCGGGGAGGAGATTCTCAACTTCAAACTCGTAGTCAAGGCCGGCGGAGCGGAAAACGTGCCACGCGAACACGTTGCGAACGGAGTTGTTACGGTGAATGCGTCCAAACTCTGAGACGTAGCTGTCGTCGGCATGGCTACCGTGGACATTCAGGGCCTGCTAGCAATGGTAGCATTTCAAGGGCACCAAGTCTGTGCAGACTGGGAGACCGAAGTGCCTGTGCGGCATGATACTCCAGTACTACGATGACACCTTCGTCGCAGAGGTAAGATGGGCATGTAGGAACGCCGCGGCAGCAGTGTAACGGAAGCCCAGGCCTCGAATTCGGTGACTTGTGGACTACTCAGAGTGGCACCGGACGGGGAAATCTCTTCTATAGGACGTCTTCTCAAATTTCCTTTGCCTTGATCCAAGAAATTGTGGTTATTTACTGTAACAGATAGAGTATGTTAGTTGATATCCAGTCAACTGGGGAATTTTGGGCTACTTTAATGTCAGTCACCTTGCATGGCATGGTGGATCCACGTAAAAGGGGAACATGGGGGCTTCGTTTACTGTTACGGATAAGCAGACTGAGAGCTAGTCAACTTAAACTGATAGGGGAAAATTGGGGCGTTTTAATGATTGAAAAATAGGTTGAAAACTAGTTTACATGCATACGAAATATTGAGACAGACACTGATGATTGGGAGGGAATAAAAGAAGACCCGGATAAGGTTTCGAAAATCAAACTGGCACCCTGGCCAGCTTCAAACCCGGGACTAAGAAGTTTTCTTGGCCTCGAATCGACTACAGGAGGTTTGTTGGGCGCGTGCGGATCGGAACGGATTTTTTTGTCGCCGTGATCTACCGACTTTTAATTTACTGTACTACCTTCCCTTGTCCAAAATTGCTTGTAGTTCTGGTCCTTCCTCGCCCTCCCTGACCCTCGCTTATCCTCACCGCGGTCATCTCCAAATTCACTTCCATTTTATCCAGATATTTTATACTGTATCTACCCCTCTAAATCGATCCCGAATCAAGTTCTTTTATCGTTTTCGCTTATCTCCTCCTCCAAATTCATTTTTTTTGAGAAAAAGGGCACAAATACACAACTACAAATTCCCTCATATATTTATTTTACCTATTCCAAATCTATAGAAGGCGCCCTCGGAGCCTATTTAAAACCCCTTTATTCCAAGTTTTAAAAACGTCCCCGATCATTGTACTCACCACCCTTCTCCCTCTACCCTTTCAAAACACCCTTAATGCCTACAAATCTCCAAAGTCCACTAAAAATGGACAACCTATGCCCTCCAAAGTCATTTCCATAGATCGCCACCCCACCCCCTAAACTCTATTCTCCTTCTCGGACCTACTGACTGTGATGACTACCTACGCCGACAAACCAAAAAGAAGGTGATCGAATTCGTGCTTCGCTTGTTCGTCGAGAGTGAGGCGGAGGAGGTAGCTGAGGGCAGGAGTGGGAAGTCGAGGAGGGAGCTGGGGAGACCTTCGAGGAGTGGACAGCCCGGAATTGGTCTACGAGGTTGATGAAGAGGAGGATGAAGAGGATGACGAGGAGGATAAGGGGAGGGAGACATGGAAATTGTTGGAATGGTGGGGCCAGGTGGGCCAGGGCTGGACAGTATAGACCAAATGGTCCCGACGCTGGAACCGGATGGGGCATCTTTAGTGGTTTAGATATCTCCCAGGAGGAAATAAATAGTTACGAGCTGTTCGCAGATATTGGTGGGTACTGCTTGCGCAGCATGGATATTTTGGAGTCGTTTGGGTTTGATCTAGAGAATGGGAAATAAGAGGACCAGATCGATTGTTCGTTTCTTAAGTATCTTTTGTTTAGGCTATATCATCCACACAAAGTTTTTTTATGCATTTCTTGGTATCTTCTGTATTTTTGCTCGGGTTTTAGGGTAGCCAAAAGTTTATATAAGCTGAGCAAACTGCTTCCCTACGGAGAGATCAAGCAAGTTGGCAGAAAAATTCAAGTCAAGTCCCGAGAAGTAGGAGGTTTAGAGTCAACTTCAGACCGGAGAAGCGTTTTTCTAGGATGGTCGCAGAGCATCAGTGGTAGACCCGCCCCTTCTATACTTCCTTGTAGCCCTCCCAACTGTCTTCCTTATATACTCCTTTTTGTTCGTTCAACTATACCACGGTAGCACTTTTGTCGCTTGGAACACCTCCTTCTTGGGGTAGTTGGTTCTCAGTATCTCTTCTCCCAACGATTTACCCCTATCAAGGTTCAATAATAGTTTCGCTAAAATAGCTACCCCGCTTCATCCTGGAACGTCAAAGAACGGAAATTCCTATGGCACCAGGAGATGCAAAAGGACTTCCAGGAGTTTAAGGAAAATCTTTGCGGCCCTCCGGTTCTTATTTGTCCTGATTTCAGGGTTCTATTTATAGTAGAAACGGATGCATCAAACAATGAAGTAGGATCCGTTTTGTCCTAAAAGAATGAAAGAGCTGAACTGCAACCAGCCCAGTTTGCTAGTAAAATTTTGAACGAGGGGGAGAGAATATTCTCTGTGCGCGAAACAGATAGAGGCACTGGCGGTCGTTCTTGCATTGAAGGAATTTAGGGTATATCTTCTGTCGCTCAAGAAGTTTAATTTAGTGACGGATCACCAGGCACTGAAGGAAACATTTCAAAAGAAGGACGCGAACCACCGGTTGGCCAAATGGCTTCACCTTCTCGCGTAGTAAACATTAGATATATATAAAAGCCTGGACGCGATAGTAAACCCGCCGATTTTCTTTTAAACCCGCCGATTTTCTTTCTCTTTTAGGAGAACATCAAAAATAGGGAAGGAGTCCTGGTGAAGATGTCACAGGTACATTTGAAGTAGAGAAGTTAAAGCTGAACAGCTGTGGGGCCTAAATGCAGGCCCTAATTCAATTTCTTACAAGTCTGGAAATAAGAAAGATAGACCCAAGGTGCAAGGATTGGGTTCGGAGGAACCATAAAACATTTAACTTGTGGGAAAGAAGATTTTTACTGTATAGCAAATCAGGCCTTCGATTGGTTACCCCGCTAGAGGACTGTGGTAACATTCTGAGCGCATTTCACGATGAAATCGATCATTGCGACCTTGATACGACAATTTAGTTCATGATGGATAGATTTTGGTGGATTGAATTGCATAAGGACGCCTTCAAAGTCGTGAAGAGCTTCGATGGTTGAAAGAAGCTCAAGCCGGTACGAAAGTACAAATCGACTTTGAAAATTCCAATCTCCGCTCTTTTTGAGAGCTTTTCGGTAGATTTTGCAGGGCTTTTGGACATATTTCCAATAGAAACAAGGATATCCTAATTGGATTGGAGCACCATACTGGCTGCCCTATGGCAATACCAGTGGAGGATAGCAACGCGAAGGTAGTTCTGAAATTCGTACAGGAGCAATTTATAGAACCCTTTAATCTTCCGAAACGGACTATTTCGGATAACGCTCTCTGCTTTACAGCAACAGCAGTTACCAAATCATAGAAAAGAAGGAAGATTTATTGGAAGACGGTTCTTGCTTACACTCCCATGTCTAACGACAGAGCAGAAAGGATGGTGGGGACGGTAAAAAGAAAGATATCGAAGATTAAATCAGGTAGTAGCATGGAATGGGAAGAAGCAATCCCGAATATACTTTATAAATAAAGAAACAGGAAGGGAACAGGCGGGAGTTCACCTTATGAGTCGATGTACGGAGGAATCCCAAGAAGGGTTAGAGTGGATTCCCTATCCAACTCGAACAAACTGGTGGCAAACGAACGAGAAGTGGAGCTACTGTTTGCCAGGAATTGGCAAGCACAGGGTGTGGATGCGAATTCAGGGATCGTTCAGTCGGATGCACAAAGTCCGACATGTACAGTCGGTTCCCCAGTTCTAGTGATCCACGGAAAGGCGTTGCAACAGATATTCAAGTGGCCGGGGTACGAGACAGAATACTCTAATTCATGCGTGGTTACCAAGGTAAGACAGACGCACTACGAGCTCTGCTCAAGTTCAGGGAAGAAATCGAGGAGATCCATCCATGCTCGTTGCCTCGTCCTATACCATGAGAGGGCGGAGAAAGTCTTAATAGTTGCATCAAATGTGTAGCCAAGGAACGTTTCACTCCATAACTACATGATGATTCTGATCGTTGAAAGAAGAGCTGGGAGTGGATAAGGATGTTTTTCAGAGGAGACTAGGAAATCACGTGTACTAATTCACTACTTTATTATCATCTGCTTATGATTCTGGATGGTGAATGGACCACGTATTTCGGAAGAAAGTTATAAACTACTATTAAGGGTGTTCTTCTCGTTTTAAAACGGAAGATTCATAGCAATCGGCCCAGAGTTTGTGCTGATCATCTACTAATACTCGGTTGGACGATATGGAATAGTTCCAGAAGAAAAAAGTATCTTTCTCCTATCTAAATGTTATCCGAAGAGTGTATCCGTTTCTAATAGAGCATCCATAGGTATCACGCACAGGCTATGATTTAGCAGCGGATACCGAAAATCGATTAGTCCCATATCCTCGATGGGAAAATTACGTTTCCTCGCCAAAGTATGGGAGTTCTTCTGATGACCAAGATCCAAAGGGAGAAAGGCCTCGAGAGCGAGAGGTAAGATCTTCAAGGAGATCACTTCCAACCCCGTCAAGTCTCCCAGGGGTAAACAACGCTTTCTTGATTATTGGACGGCTACTAACTAGACGTTGCTTCGGGAAATAATGGGGAAACCTCGAGAAGCCGAGGTAGCTTCCTACTTTGCTATTAGTATTCGCATGTGATTTCAAAGCATTCACGGGGAGCCCCTTATTCGTGGAGTCTCAATCCTTCTGTTTTGATTTTTCTTCTTTTAAATACCCGTTTCTAGACCCGTTACCAGAGAAGTTCTCGTCCTACATCTGTTATCTTACATTTGGAAGATTTGGAGAAGTGAACGAAGGGGAGCTCATCAGAGAACACTCTGAAACTATCATTTGGATCTATGAACTTCTTGCCAAGGAAAAAAGCCGGTCATCGCAAGGTACAACCTCTGTCACCAGCCTGGTAATGAGCTACTGTCATATCTTTTCAGTCAACCATACATCCTCCGTGATGAATGCAAAGATCTACCAGAGGGACACCAAGAGCAATGAAGACGAGACGGGATGTTCGATCTAAGTGCGGGGAGGGTGTCACGCGCGCGCACGGACGACGAAAACTCTTTCGTTGTCGTCGTCCTCTGAATTCAACATAATGTAGCACCTTCTAATTCTCGAATTTGCTCATACCTATGGTCCTCTCTCGTCCTCTTTTACTTTGCTCAGGCCCAAATAGATACAAACTATTCTTCCCTGTCCGTGCTTACCCTTTTAACGGTCCTCTCCAAATTTAGGGCCGTTCTACCTAGATGTCATAAAACTGTATCGACCCATATAAATCAATCCCAAATGAAGTTCTTATTCCCCTTTTGCCTATCTGCTTCTCCAAATTTATTTTTTCTGAGAAAAAGGGCGCAAATGCACTACTGCAAATTCCATTTTAGATTTATTTTATCTATTTCAAATGTATAGAATGAACCCTCGAAGCCTATTTAAATAAATAATTCTAATCCATTCGCGGGTATTTGTGGCGACTGATGGGTTGGTATGGATATTTTAGATGCTTTATTTGGATCTTGTGTAGGGAATTGAAATGGTAAGTACTATATAAGTTTCCGCTTCTATTTAGAATATTTTAGGTATATTTTATCAGGTCTCTAACGCCTATAGAAATGTTTTCTATGAACTTTATAATATTCAGTATGGCTTTGCCAAGACTTTTGGGGTTAGCAAAAGTCTATATAAGATGAATAAACAGCTTCTTCAGATTAGGCTAAGCAAGTTGGGAGACAATTGAAAGTCGTACTCGAGTAGGAACGGAGTTAAGAGTCAACTTCAGACCCAGCAAGCGTTCTTATTACTTTTTGTTAGTGACGATAGGTGTAGAGCCGGCTCCTTTTGAACACAATATATAACCTTGGTACCTCATCCATATATACCATTTCCTGATCCTGCAACTGTACTACGGTAGCACTTTTGTCGTTTGCAACACAGCCGTTCTGAGGTAGTGAGCGCCGGATATCTCTTTTCCGCCGATTTACCGCTATCAGCGAAAGTTTCAAATGGAACCCTACTGCCAATCTTCGCTCTCAGAGGTTGGTACCCGGACGCTTTTATGGTGCTAAATGGCGTAGTATGTAATGTGGCCGAGAGGGGAAAGGATGCATATGGAAAAGTATGGAGAGTTTTGATGCAATGAAACTCTGCTGCAGCTGTTATATCCAATGCGGTCTGCTTGATGGCTGGCATTGAGGTGACATTTTAGGGACCTTGGCGCACCCTATAAGAATGTGTCGAAAGGCCATTTTGAGTCGATTGCAGTTGTTTGTAGTACTTCGCATAGAGACGAACATATGTTTCAAGAATAAAATATCCAAACTATTCCCCTTTGCAGACCTGTGAAGTGGAGGCCAAAAAGCAACCAAGAAACATCAATTAAAGGGAGAGGGTTGGGTGCTCTAGCGACACTGACGACTCTATCTCGAGAAGGCATATAAACCCACCAAAAAAGTTCAGGATAAATGCTCGTTTTTGAAGTGAAGCTAAATATTAGAGGAATTCATTCATAAGAGACCCAAAGTTTATATTTATTGGTAATAATCGAAGGATAATTTAATCGTTTTAAGAGTCGCCCAACTTTCTGCCTAAGTCCGTTCCAACAAGGTATGCGTTTTAGTTCGATTGAAACATTTAATAGGGTGCAATTAATATATGTCTACAGTCAGTAGCTTACTACCTCTACAATTTAATACCTGAAAAATATCTCAACAATTTTTGCTGAGCCTGATTTATGTTTAGAAAAGTTTCTGTGGTAGTAAATCTTTACGAGCAGTACAAAATATGTGAAAATTGAAAACCCATTTTTATTAGTATTAAAAAACTATTTTATTTGTTTTCCGTATCGAGTAAAGTGAAGAAAATTTGTATCAAAAAATAAAAAATCAGAGGCTAACAAATTTTTATTTATTGTATATCATCGACAAATAATTTTATCTTTTTCACTGGTCCATGTTTTATACTGCAGTACACGTGAAGCAAGTTTTATTTCTCCCAGTTGGTTTTTAAATTCTACGGTTATATTAAATTGACAGCACATTATTCTTTGGATTAATGATCACCTGGAAGACTCTTCTATAATTATTATTGGCATGAATTTGGTCTACAAAAATTTCTATACTGCTGGAATAATATTAGTAGCTTTGTTACATGAACTAAATTATAAATAGTTCTAGATGGTAAAAAATTTCAGCAAGCCTCGGGCATAGAAATATACCATCGAGCAGCTTTCAATAAATACTGGTTATTTTTAATATTATTTTTGAGACCTATACAGGTAATTTTATTACTCGTTTATTTGGAAGTACCTTTTCTGGATCTGCGCATTCCATTTAAAGTTTAAATTATAGCAAAGAAAACGTGTGGAGAGTATTCGGAAACTAACTATGAATGCGAGAGGGGTGGAAACCTGTACTGTTTAGATCATATTTTGGTTGCAGATCTCTTCAACTTTGTCTAGTATAATAAATTTTCGTACACTCTAACAAATATTTGAAGCAACTGTGGGTCATCGAGAAGTTCAACTCGACCAGCTATCATTACAATTGAATTTCTATCCACTATTAATTAAGAACCTATTGCAACCTATTATTTATTTAAAAAGGAATGATTTACTTTTTGTATGACTTTATTACAACAACTTCCATTGTACGTCTGGCATATAAATTATATCCAAATGTTTCGAATTGACCGAAGGACCTTGCTGAAATTGATGCTATAATAAAATCGTGGTTGATCTCAACAACTTATGGAATTTGTCATCTCATTTTTCTGGTAAGATGACGTCAGATCCTGCATTGATACTACTATTAAAATAATGGATGTTAGACGCCGGCTTCGAAATATCCTTTAAGTGATTACGTAACCAAAACATTTCTCTATAAAACTCCTACTTTTATTGGAGATTTAAAGGCATGGAACTTCATCTAGCAGGCTCAAAAGTGACTACAAGAAGTAAAGTGTCGAAGTAAGAGGTTTCCGGATACTCATTTTTGCTGAAAAACCTATTTAATGAATTATTGCTGTTATTTCAAAGGTATTCTGACGTTACTTTGAAAAATATAATAATGCGGAAAAGAATGATGTAAAATTTTTTAATGTAATTTTTTTTGTTGAAGTAACTCTCCGGAGGATAGTTTGCCGTGTTCATAGTCGTTTTCGACCACTTTTACTGTTAGGACGGAAGTAAGCAGGGCTGCAAAAATCCAGAAATGGGTACTAACTTGAAAACTTTTACTTTATATATTTTGGTCTTCAATTATTGTTATGTTTTAGCAGTACTCCCCCTTAATAGCTCTAATGATTACAGAAACTAAGAAATGACTACCAAAAAGCACATAAATTGATGTTGGAGCGAAAATACTGTTCATTTATTGAAGTATCTTTTCTCCTATTCAAGGCTGATAACGCACAGTAGTTACATGAAGCATGGAAATTTACCGATAATTCTTGTTTCACTTTTTGCAATACTCAAATCGTAAATTTCATTTTGAATATGTCTCATGACATAACTCTTTCTTTTTGGTCCCCTTAAACTTTTGAGGGGCTTGAACGGCTGTAGTGGAAGGAATCAATAAGCTGTGCGCCACTAACTAGAGTAAAATAATTGTTTATTCCTATAAGAACATGCATGGTGTAGAATTCATCTATGTATCCATATGCTTTATGTACTTCTCAGAGAAGGGAGCGATTATGGTGTTTTTTGCTTGGGAAATAACTTACGCTACTTGCCTAGATAGAAGAGGAGCGCTCTTTTCCCCCCATTTACCGTCCTTTTGGCCTAAGCTTCCATCTAGCCTGGTTTTTTACAACCTATTTCTTAAATTTAATGTCTCGGAGAACAACGAATTGGCTAATGATCATTAAAATGGATTTTTGCGAATTTGTGGTTTGTTCAGGTTTAACAGTAAGTTAAGTTCTCTTCGGTCCTAATTATGCTCAATTTTGAAGAAATGCAGATTTCATGTTTAAATTAGCTCTGGCCTTCGGCAAAATTAAAAGTCCACCTGCTGGCGTATTAACATAAAGTAATTTCTAATTGTTGAAATATTATGTTCCCCTGCCCAAATACATAGATATCATATTTTTTAGCATTGATGTGTCACGCAGTCTAGCTGCAGGTCGTTTTCCTCTAAGAAAACGGAATCTTGAAAGAAATAATCAACTAAACCCGCTTTGTGTACAAAGTTTGATCTGTGCTTTAAATCCGTAAGCAGTTTTGTTTACTTCCGAAAAAATGTGTTGCAGAACTTAACCGATTTTTGGATAGACACGAGCAGGAATTTATACAGTTTATATCACGCAGTCTTCGATAATTCCTGCAAATTCAGTGCAGGAAGTCCAAAGAAACTAAGAGGACACCCTCCTCTCCGCATACAACTCTGGGTATATTTCGTAGATGCCAATGTCTCACACCAGGAGAATAATTTGGGTGGCTCGGAAACAATTCCTGTCTTGCTACGCGGTTGAAAACTTTATTAAAAAAATTGGTATAAAAAAAAGTGAACTGAAAAGTTTTTTGCAGTAAAGGAGATTTAATTCATACTTTTGGAATTATCTAGTCGAGCTGATTATAGCGGTATGCATAACTTCCGAAGTGCACGGTTGTAAGCAGAGATATGCTCATTTGTGTATCGAGAGAGGTAGTCGTGGCACGGAAATACGTTACTGTACATTTTTATACTTAATTTCAATTAAATCGTGTTAGATTTTCTGTCCATAGAAACTGTACATGGCACAAGCTACCACAATACACTGGCCATTGGCCTCCTACACGGGGGGCAGATCTTTACGGGAGAGCGAAAGAGCACGTAAACCTTCGGAGGTGGCTGGAGGAGAGGGAGAGACCTTTTACGCAGTGAAACGTCGATGACGAAGTTGCTCACGGAGAGGAGCTGGAACTTTCCGAGGAGGTAGTGGATAAGTAGGTGCCAGTGGTGGTGATGGTCCTTATTGGATGCGAATTCATGTGATGTAACTACTATCTGGAACAATTAGGGAATCAACCGAGTATAATTTTCATATAGTTTGGAGAATAGAGTTGGTCTACTGCGAATGGTGTAAAGGTTGGGAGCCCCTTAAACATGCATTTCATCGATGTTGCAGGATCTATAATATAAACGGTCCTACAGACGTGCATTTCGCCGATGTTGCAGGATGCGCTGTGCTAACTTCGAGCATTTCAGCTAATATAAAGTAGTCTTTCAAAGTAAGTCACCCCATTTACCCTATTGGAAAACGTGATGGGCTGTTTTCAGAGATACTCATCGACAAGAGGAGCTGGTCGATCTCCAGAGGCATGTGGCCTCACGCTGCTGGCCCTTGAAAGACAGGCGGAAGACCAGCCCTAAGACAAGCTGCGTTGGACATTACAGAAGCCGCAGCGTTCCTTTGCATAAGGAATTAACGCGCCCTTCCGAAAGTTTCCATCGCTCTTACAGTTACGTTCCTTGTAACATCCGTTATCATCGCATATGTGTCTGGATGCCAACCGTCGAGTGTAGAGATAGGGACTGGACAAGCCTGGATCTAGCGGACGTAGCGATGAACTCCTGATACCTTCTATTCTTCGCAGAACTTGCTGCATTGAGGGAGGTCTACGGATTAAGTCACCGCACTCTTCTGTGAGAAGGGGCAAGAGGTTTCACAAATGTGACATCGAATAAGTCTGTCCAGCCACTGCTGCACATCTCGCGAATGTCAGGCCTCGTCAGGTACTCGCCGCGCGGTCGGTGTTCCTCGACAGTCTGTCATGCGGCCTTTGCTAAGTCTGAATCGAGTACTTTGACTTTGCAGTCATGTCGAGATATCCATTCCGGCCCGTATTCGCAATTTATCGAATGGTCTCCATACTCGTCGAGTCTTTCCGAGAGACTACTCTGATGTGCGCAAATTCGCACACGAAAAAATTTAGATGAGGACCATAATTGTATACAGTATTGGAACTGGGAAGATATTTTTACAGTTTTTGAATTTGCAAGATATTTTTAATTTGGGTGAGTGTGGCAAATTCATCGGTTGATTTTTTATTTTAGGACACGCTGTCATAGTGGATGTCAGTACAGTTCTAGGTTGTGGGTGATACTACGAGTGACTCTGAAAGGTCTATATAATGGCCACATCAATTCCCACCCCTGGCCGATGGGTGGCTGGCATGGGTATGGCACCTAGATATTTACCTTGAGGAAATATCTTCTAATGGTCTCTCTGGTTCACACGATTCCCGTGAATGCGTTTTATGGTATTTAGTATGTTTGATTGAGACTTTAGGATTAGCCGAAAGGTCTATATAAGCTGAGTAAAGTGCTTCCTCCTTGAGAGGTCAAGCAAGTTGGCAGACAACTTCAGGTCAAGTCCGAGTAGTAGGAAGTTGAGAGTCAACTTCAGACCCAAGAACTTTTTCCTAGTCACAGAGCATCAGTGGTAGACCCTGCCCCTTTTATACTTGCTTGTAGCCCTCTCAACTCTTCCCATATACACTCCTTTTTATTTGTTCAACTATACCACGGTAGCACTTTTGTCGCTCGCAACACCTCCGTCTTGGGGGTTGTTCTAAGTATCTCTTCTCCCGACGATTTACCCCTATCATTTGGTACTCTTGGAGGGGGTTGCACCCGAGGTATTCGAGTTGAGCAGTCTTAGGGAACCATTCGAGGGGATTCTTTTCTGTAATCATGGATCTCAACGCTGCTCGTATAACGTTCACAGGGGGCAAGAATGAAGACGTTGAGGAGTTTCTCTATACATATGTCAACGTTGTGATGCGTGAGAAGAGCGATGAAGAGAAGGCCGAAAGTATCTTCGCCTATCTTCATGGTGACGCAAAGCACAAATATAAGGCCAAGTTTATCAACGGGTGGTCTCTTAACGGGAATGGGCGTAACTTCGGTGAGGTATGTGAGTGGCTTGTGAAAGAATATGCTAAGCAGGTAGAACCAGATGAGATGATTCGTACCGCCATAGAGGCCCGGCTCAACTTCGACGATTTGTTAAGCTCATTGGTATACTTGTGTGATCTCTATGAAAAGGCTGGGTTCAACGCCCAAGCCAAGTACGGAATGCTGCGTAAGGCGGCGATGGGGGATAAGCGGCTCTCCGATTTCCTCCTCATCAAGGGCCCTCACACTTTTAATGAACTGAAGGGTACCATAGTAGAATTTGTCAAAAATTCGGAGACGTTTCAGTCACTAAGTGAAATACCGAGGGAAACCCGTACATCTATGCCGATCGTGCATCCTGAAAAGAATTATCAAAGGCCAGCTACTAGCGCAGCAGCATTGGAATCAGTCAGGAGCGATGTCAAAAACTTGGAAGAAAGGTTGGAAACCCGATTCGATAATCGACTTGACATGATAACCTCGCAGTTGGAAAGCCTTACTCTTACCATTAAGAAGAACCAGTCTGGGGCCCCCAAGGCCGCAGAAGTCTGTTCCTACTGTCACAAGCCTGGACACTTTGCAAATAGGTGTCCTGATAATCCACATAGAAACACTCGTTGTGGAAAGTGCGGTCGTTACGGGCATCATGAAAGTAACTGCTGGTCTAAAGACAACAGAAGAGCAAATTTATCGGACGCGAGGAGTGAGTCAGGACCAGAGATGAAAATCTTACAAAACAGGAAGATCAAAGGTGGCGGATGCCGGTAATGTATCCATCGCTGAAGAAATCAGTCAAGTTAATGTGACAAAAAGGGATGGGGAAGGGAACGTTTTGTCGAAAAACCTAGGCTAGATTATGGAATGCTGGAGCATATCCCAGCACCTGTACCTCCTCGAACCAAGAGGCTTGATCAAGTTGTTCCAGGGGTGGAAACACTTCGGCCAAGAAGACGAGAAAGAGTAAGAAATTTAAGAGTATCCCGAAGGACGTACTAGAATATGTGAAGAAGTACAATTTGGTGGCTGAGCTTGCATCGCCCCAACTGGGATAACGTTTGGTCAACTTTTGAGGGGCGACGCAGAGGATGCGAGAAAAAACTCAAAAAAATTATCAGGTCTAATAAGTCCGCTAAGGGTAAGAAACTGTTTCTTCAATCGGCCTCGACAGCACCAAGACGTCTTAAACTAGTACCAGTCAAAGTATTGGGAATGCAAACCCAAGCTCTTTTCGATTCGGGCGCTGTTCCAAACCTTATCTCAGAAACTTTGGTGACAGATTTAGGTCTCGAAATTATTCCAACTACTCGAAGAATAACTGTGGCGGATGGAACCGTCTCAAAATGCATGGGCACTGTTAACAAGGTTTCCGTGTTCTTTGGGGACTCTAAAGTTGATGTAGACTTTCTCGTCATGCCGGAGCTCCCTTTCGATGCAATCATTGGCTGTCCTACCATGGAAAGACTAGGGACCTGCATTGACTTGGGCAACCAAATCGTTTCAGTTAATGTTGACGGCAGAAACGTGAAGATGCCCCTGGATTTCGACAAAAGCACACATCCGGAAGATCTAAGAGAGACGGACAGTGAAGATTTCACTTCTAGCTATGACAGCGAAGATTCCGAACCAACTAACACTTTCGGAAGTGAGAAAGGGTACGCTCGGGGGACAATGAACATGACATGGGACGATTATGATTCTGGGTTTGAAACAGATGAAGAATGGAATTCTAGGGTAGGTTTGACACCTGAATGTGTTTCTTTTTGCGATAATATCGAATCAAAGGACGGAATTCGGGGCATGAAAGAAGATTACAATTGCACGGAAAACAAGAATATATCGAATTCCATATCTGAAGATGTGAGCACGCCGGAAGAGGTCCTTCAAAATTTGGAGGGTGAGGATCAAGAAAAGGACCAGCGCCAAATTGGAGAAATTCAAGAAAAAGTACAGCACCTTCCAGCCCCCGCCTCAATGATAATATCCGACATGTTAACATCTTCCGAAGTAATTGCATGGAGCGTTCCGATTTAAGACAAGCAAGTGTACCGGTCACTCACTCATTTGAACTTACCGATACTCAACCAATTTACCACAGGCCTAGACGTCAACCGCCAAAATATGACCAATTTATCTCAGAGAATGTTACAAGTATGCTGGAAAATGATATCATTCGGCCAGTTTCATCCCCATGGTCATTTCCAGTTGTGGTCGCACCAAAGAAGGATGGAAAGCTGCGTTTTTGCGTCGATTACCGACAACTGAACCAGAGAATGATACCCGATCGATTTCCGATTCCGAAATGGAGGAAATCCTCGAGGACTTGAAGGACGGGAGATACTTCACCTCAATTGATCTTTACACTGGTTATTGGCAGATTCCATTGGATGAAAAATGCAAGGAAAAACAACTTTTACCAGCAAAGCCGGTACATTCAGGTTCGAAGTGATGCCTTTTGGTCTCATGAATGCCCCAGCTACATTCCAAAGAATGATGAACGAGGTTTTGAAAGGACTTCCATTTGCAAGAGTTTATATCGATGATGTAGTGATATTCTCAAAAACCTTGGATCAGCACATATCGCATGTCAAGACTGTGGTGGAGAAAAGCTGCGTACAGCCTGAAAATTAAGTTAAGCAAATGCTTCTTTGCGAAAACGTCTATCCAATTACTCGGTCATATCGTCGATCAAGAGGGAATTAAAGTGGATCCAGAGAAAACGAAAAAAATCAAGTTGGCACCAAGGCCCGCTTCAAAGACGGAGGTTCGAAGCTTCTTAGGACTGGCCTCATATTACAGGAGATTTATCAAAGATTTCGCCAAGACTGCAGCACCGTTACATGCCAGCACAACAAAGAACGGAAAATTTTTATGGAACAAGGAAATGCAAACCGCATTTGAAGAGCTTAAAGATAAGCTATGTGTCCCCCCAGTGCTCATGTATCCAGATTTCAAGAGACCATTTGTTGTGGAGACAGATGCCTCAGAACGGTCTTTGGGTGCCGTTTTGTCCCAAAAAGATGAAAACGGAAGACTACACCCGGTTCAATTCGCAAGTCGCACTCTGAATGATGCGGAAAGGAGATACTCAGTCTGCGAAAAAGAAGCGCTCGCTGTTGTCTTCGCACTGAAAAAGTTTCGCGTATACCTTTTATCACTCGAGAAATTTGTCTTGATAACTGATCACCAGGCACTTAAGACAGCATTCCAAAAGAAAGATGTACATCACCGCTTGGCCCGATGGCTCGACATTTTCGCAGAATATCGGTTTGAAATTGTGTATAGGCCCGGACGCAATAATCAGCCTGCCGACTACCTATCCCGCTTGAGGGATCCACTGATTCCAAATGAAAAAGCTTCCGAGAACATCGTCGGAGTTGCCGAGGTGCAAGTGCCGAACAATAACGAGTACGAAGCTAATATTGACGGACTAATTAAATTCCTGGATGGACTAGAAATGAGAAAGGTTGATATTGAACACAGAAATTGGGTACGCAGGAATCAAAAGGCTTTTACACTATGGAATGGGAAACTCTTCCGACACACGAAAGCCGGTCCTCGACTAGTGGCCCCTTTGAAAGAAAGAATGAAGATCTTGAGGACTTTTCATGATGAGTTAGGGCATTGGGATCTCGAAACAACCAAGAAATTCGTTACTGAGAGATTCTGGTGGCCCAGTATCCATAAGGACGTCTATAATTCGTGAAAAGCTGCGACAACTGTCAAAAATTCACGCCAATACGAAAGTATAAGACAACTCTAGGCTTTCCAGTTTCCGGTCTCTTTGAAACCTTTTCAATTGACTTTGCCGGCCCATTCAAGGAAACCTCTTCCGGAAACAAATATCTCCTTATAGGGGTGGAACATCTTACTGGATGGCCAATAGCAGTTGCAGTTGAGGAGGCCAATGCTGAAGTGGTCCTGAGATTCATCGAAAAAGAAATAATTGAACCGTTTGGTCTTCCAAAAAGGATCATCTCGGATAACGCACTTTGTTTTACTGCAACTTCACTGCTTCGTTTCTTGGAAGAAAAGGTATTCAGCTAAGACAGTTCTCGCATATGCTCCTATGTCAAACGGGAAAGCGGAGAGGATGGTTGGAACCATCAAACGATCAATATCGAAAACTATGTCGAGAATGAAATCCAGTGGGAAGATGCCTTACCAAAAGTGTTATACGGCTATCGGCGAAGAAGAGGAAGAAGTGGACGGTCACCGTTTGAGCTAATGTACGGAAGAGCTCCTAGAATGTTACAGAGAGATATGGAAACAAATGTTATCGATGAAGAGAGTAGAGAGGTCGAACTATGGCCACCGAAAGCTGGAGATCACACCGCGCGCTAACACAGACAAGAAATAAGGATGAAGAGCCTCCAGTCCAAACTTTCTCAGTCGGCTCTAAAGTACTTGTAGCACACGGAAAAGCAATGCAACAGGCTGTGAAGTGGCCGGCTTTCCAAACAAAGTACTCGAACCCTTGCATCGTCACGGAGGAAAGACACCCGCATTATAAGCTCTGTTCAAGCTCAGGGAAGAGATCAAGGAGGGCAATCCATGCACGTCGTCTGGTCCCTTACCATCAGAGGCCTGAAGAATTCCTTCTCACACAGGACTATGCGCAACCACGAGGCATACTCATCTTTAACTATAGAATGATTCCTATGGGAGGAAAAAGGGCCTGGGAATGGATCATCTCGATTACGCGTGACTACTACGAACTCCACGTAATCATCCATTTCTACATTAATATATGCCTATGTTTTCGTACGTTGAACGGACCATTGCTACCTCAAGAAGATTTCCGACTATTGATCAGAGTTCTATTCTCATTCCAAAACGGAAGGTTCACGGAAGCAGGTCCAGAGTTTGTGGAAGTCATATATCATTACTCTATAGGGAGGTATGGAATGGTAGCTATCGGAGACTTGTCGCAAACATATCTGAACATTATCCGTCCAGTTTACGTATTTCTCAAGAACAACCAAGATGTGCGACTGAGAGGTTACAGCTTGCCCCCTGATATGGAATATCGACTGGTCCCATATCCTCTATGGGAACCTTACGTTGCTCCGCTCAGAAACACAACCTCAGCCGAAGACCAGGATCCTCCCGAGGCCGTGATGATGATACGAGCTGGACCATCAAGTGATCGGGGCGGATCATCGAAGAGGGCAAGGCGTCGGGAGCAGCGAGGAAGATCGCCAAGAAGATCGCCTCAAACACCGCCTAGTCTCCCAGGGGGAAACTATGCATCCTTAATTATTGGACGGCTACCAATTAGACGTTGGCTTCGCGAAATGACAGAGGACCCACGAGAAGCAGAAGTAATTTCCTTTTTTGCAATTAGTATTTGCATGTGCTTCCAGACCATTCACGGGGCGCACCTTACTCGTGAGGACTCAGTCCTTATGTTGCGAGTTTTTTTCTCCTTCAGATACCCGTTTCTGGACCCGTTGCCAGAAAAGTTTGCATACTACGTTTATACCTCACATTTGGAAGGTTTGGAGAAGTGAAACGGGAGGAGCTCATTAGAGAACACTATGAAACCATACGCCGAATCTACGAAACTCTTGACCAAGGAGATGAGCCGGTCATCGCACGGTACACACTCTCTCATCATATTGGAAATGAGCTACTACCATATCCTTATAGTGAACCCTATACTCTCCCTGATGAATGGATAGAACTCCCACAAGAACAACAAGAGCAGTGACGAGCCGGGACGTTCGTCTTGAGCGGGAGGGCGTGATGTGCGCAAATTCGCACACGAAAAAATTTAGATGAGGACCATAATTGTATACAGTATTGGAACTGGGAAGATATTTTTACAGTTTTTGAATTTGCAAGATATTTTTAATTTGGGTGAGTGTGGCAAATTCATCGGTTGATTTTTTATTTTAGGACACGCTGTCATAGTGGATGTCAGTACAGTTCTAGGTTGTGGGTGATACTACGAGTGACTCTGAAAGGTCTATATAATGGCCACATCAATTCCCACCCCTGGCCGATGGGTGGCTGGCATGGGTATGGCACCTAGATATTTACCTTGAGGAAATATCTTCTAATGGTCTCTCTGGTTCACACGATTCCCGTGAATGCGTTTTATGGTATTTAGTATGTTTGATTGAGACTTTAGGATTAGCCGAAAGGTCTATATAAGCTGAGTAAAGTGCTTCCTCCTTGAGAGGTCAAGCAAGTTGGCAGACAACTTCAAGCAAGTCCGAGTAGTAGGAAGTTGAGAGTCAACTTCAGACCCAAGAAGCATTTATTTTACCCTAGTCACTAAGCATAGGTGGTAGACCCTGCCCCTTCCATACTTGCTTGTAGCCCATTCAACTGTCTTCCCTATACACTCCTTTTCGTTCGTTCAACTATACCACGGTAGCACTTTTGTCGCTTGCAACACCTCCTTCTTGGGGTGTTGATTCTGAATATCTCTTCCCGACGATTTACCCCTATCATACTCCTTGCACAAGGTGTCCTCGGGGCGAAGTGGTCCTTGGCAGTAATACTGCTGCCATATGGAGAAAGCCTTTGGTTCGATGCTGTTTTTGAGTCATGGAAAAGGCGCATAATATACCCAGTCCTTCGCTCTAAGGAGGGTCATCGACGCCCGAACGCTTGTGTGCTATTGTCGCCTTCGGGTATCTGTTCTTGTTCGGCTTCATGGATAGCGCTCGTCAATGTGACAGTATTCTGCAAGGGTGGGTTATTGGAGCAAAGTCGCTGAAGGCAATTCTTTTCCACTGTAAACAAGAGCTAGACCAATATTTGTGAGCTTCGCCGGCGTCTTCAAACGTGTCAATGGCCTCAGGGGTTCTTGTAGAGAAGCTTTTCAGAGTTGGTTAGACGCATAGCTGGACGCCTAGAAAGCAACGTCTCTGTGTTTATTGCAGATTTCAGGCCTATTCGAGTGATGGCTTCAACTTATCATTGGATTTAACAAGAAGCTGGAGTTCCTTGAAAATTTGTTTGTCCGGAACCCACTTCTATGGTTCGGATGTAATTTTCCATCATCTCATCGAATTTCTTGGCACCGTCCGTAGTGAATGATAGTGAAATAACACGGAGCAAGTAGCTTAGTTTGAAGACGCCGAAACAGTTCCTGAAGAGCTGGAAAGCCATCTGCGCGTCCTCGGGATCGGCAATAGAATCCAGGAGGGTCAGAGGGATTCAACACTGGTAGAAAAATAGTTTCTCATGAACTGTTTTTGAACCCATATGGGCGTACAATACGAGTTTACCCTCGCTGTACTCTTTTCTAAATTCACTTGGGTAGAGCTCTTGCAATGATTCTGGTGGTGCCGTATGCCACCGAATAGTGCATTTTGTCGGTGCAGATGTAGGCCTAGATCTGCGGCGTATGGGGAGGAAGGGATTTGCGCTGCTTTGATCAGTTGGTTGTGGCGTGCTATTATGTATTATATCATCGTGATACCAGAGCTGAAGCAGGAGGTTGCCGAACTCACGTCATCATCGTCATTAGAAGTAAGAAGCTCTTGGATTTCCAGCGCGGGCGAGGTAGTACCAGGTCAAAGAGCATGCCCCAAGATTATCGTGTTGCTGAGTTCCTCTAGCGCTTCTAATTAAATGGGATCCTATCCAAGGAATGCAGGGTCCTTTGCGTAGCAGTATGACACCCATGGCAATAATTCTGGAAGTAAGTTCTTGATTACTTCCAGAAAGGCAGGGTGGCTGCACAAGTTAAATGCATTCTCAGGTCTACAGTCAGCAAGCCATACTCAGAACTAGTCCCAAATCGTTGTAAAATCCTTCTGACCGCATGCACGATTGTATCCGTCTCAGATAGAGTAGCTATTCTGACTTGCAGTAGCGGAAGTATGTTGCTAGTCTGAAAGCCTTCTTCATAAGAGCCGATTATTTGACGGAGAGTCTCTCCCACTGACGTGGACGTTGGGCAGCTATACGGTGATAACATTCAATCTGGTATACGACTAAGGGGAGAAGTGACGAGGGGCTATGGAAACATGGCGTCGACCACTGTTAGTTTAACCTTCACTGCACTCCAAAATTTACATTGGCATTTCCGCGACATCCTGGAAACACCATGAAGTTTCCCAGGATGTCTAGGAATTGTCTTGCATATCCATCGGTGCAGGATCCAGCTTCCGACGTAACCTGGTAACTACTACGCCTTCCTTGGATATCAGTTAGATTCCCAAGACATTCTGGGAACACCATGAGGTTTCCCGAGATGTCCAGGGAACGCTCTCTCATATCTATGGTACAGGCTGCAGCGCCCGAGGTCCCCTGGTAAGTAAAAGTAATAATATTTACTCATAAGTTTCTAAAGTGCACACTCACACTGACCAATTATTGAGTTAAGAACTAGCTGGATGGTAAACATCTGTCACGTGCAGTGGGGCACGGGAAATGATGGCCATAGCCATCGAGGACCACAGACGCAGGTGATGCGCTGATAGATTCGCGAGCGAATAGTGGCTCATCAGAGGTGTGATATCTGGTGGCAATCCGCGGAATGAACTTTTTCAGGAAGCAGTGGCACTGGTTGGGGACGCGCTCCAAGAAAATAGAGAGCAAGTGGTTGAAAGGTGAAATTCAGCTGGCGAGACGGGTTGCCAGATGGTGGTACAAGGCGCCTGGAGAGCTTAAGCTCAAGGTCCTGGACCTTGTTGCGGTAAGCTTGCGTGGCGGCGCCTGCTGTGGCTTGCGTTGCTTACCTGACAGAGGCCTGTTTGAGCGGCGAAACAATAGTAGCGTCACAGGCAATTGGCCTTTCCTTGGGGCCGATGGCAGGCCGGGGGTTGCACGAGGAGGCCTGCAGGCCTAAAATAGGTTCCAGTAATTAACAGAATAACTTCGAACTTGTAGTCTAGACCCGCAGCGCGGAAGAAATGATATGAAAGGGCGTTACGGATGGAGTTATGCCGGTGTAGGCGGCCAAACCCTGAGTAGCAGAGATCAGCCGCATGGTCTCTATACAGATCTAGCGTCTGTTGGCAATGATGACACTTCGGCGGAATCGAGTCGGTAGATACTGAAAGACCGAGGTGGCGACGGAACATCAGAGACTTTGGTCCCATTGGCCGGATGTGCTTGTAGAAACGCAGCAGCCTCGGAGTAGCGAAAGCTAGACCGCGTATCCGACGACGGGTGGCTTCGGGACGGTTTGCTGTGTGGCTGGGAATATCCTTCCAGAGGTTGTCCTATAAATGCAACTTTTGCCGCAGTCTCTTGATGCACCCAATTGGGATAGGTTTGCAGGCTGGAAGGGATGTCAACAAGAGCTGTGGGGTCCGGGAAGCCTAGATCGGTGAGAAAAGGGTTACCGAGAGCACAATGAGAAAATTGTCGAAGGGAGTAGCGAGCCTGGGCAACAGAGAAAACATGGTCCCGCGAAAGCGGTTTACAAGGACTGCGAGGGAGTGGGCTGAGGTGTATGATGCCGTTCTGTGGCCGACAGGGGCGGCATCCAGGACGCTCGCAGCAACCGCGCTACCGAGCCCGTCATAGGATGTCCTTTGATATTCCTAGGATACTCTGGGACCTTCAAGAAATTTCCCGGGAATTTCTGGGGACTCACCCAGGTATCCGTAGGATACAGGATACGAGGTCTGAGGTCCCCCGGTATCTCCAACCCATATTTACAGATGCCCCACGCGCACTTCAACTATTCAGAAAGAATTAGACTTGAGAAAAATCCAATACATCGGATACCAAAAGAAACAACTTGATGTGGAACACCACACAAAATCTATCATTTTATATCTCGATGAAAATTTCAGTTCAAACAGAGTGCTGCTCTAAATGCTTTCTTATAGATGTTGTGAATTCTGTTAGTTCTTGTAAGCAGGTAACCTACCCGAACATAATTGTCTCTACATCCAAGTTTTTCTCTATGAAGGGATTTTTGCGCGTATCACGTCCTGGAAACGACGGGTTTTAGGGTACATTAAAGGGTTTGTTGTATCTAACTGCTCTTCCGGTCGGCTCATACCACCGTACAGATATCGAAAAAAGAAGTAATCCGCATCTTTGCGATGTAAATGGATTACTTCTGCTATTCCAGAATTGCACTCTCTCATCACCTGATGCTCGGACCGCGACCAAATCTCCGATTTCATAAGAAATTCTGAGGCAGTTCTCATCTCTCGCTCCGCTTCATCCTGAAAGTTTCCATTTGAATTTGTAGTTCACCATCTTGAGTAATGCGGCGATAATCTCCTCGAAGCTCGTATGTTGTATCAAGTTCCAATGCGAGAGGAGTGTCCTAGACTGGAATACTTCCACATAGATTGCGGAGGGCGGTAGTTCTATACCATTCGGAGGTACATCGCGGAGGTCGGGTACCTCCCGGAGAAATCCAGCTCCTGCAGCGCCTGGAAACCGAGCCCATTCCTCGGAGGAGCACAAGAACGTGACAGGTAGTAGCACAGGGGTGGTTTCTGCGGCTGCATTATCGCCGGGTTCTGGAGTGAACCTGAAAACCCTGTATTGGAGAAATTTTGAATCCTCCTGAGGTAACGAGACCTATCAGATTCGAGGATCTCTGAGTAATTCAGGATTTGTTTCATTCGAATTGAAACGGGTGTGGGAGTGCATGGTTTCCTAACCAGAGAGAGTAGATCATCCATGGTATGAGCGTCGTTAACCTTTAGTCGCGTTAAAATGCATGAGAAAGATTGGTATATATCTTCGTGGGTATGACAGACAGGGGGTAAATGAGCTTAGGCCTCCTGGAAACCCTGAGCGAAACCAATATTTCAACGTAGGCAAGAAAATATGAGTTTATATTATCGCGGTACAGTTGTCCAACTGAAGAAAGAGTATAGGAGGAAATATTCGTTGAGTCTTCTTCCTATTAATGACCCTGTGAAGTGCTTCGATGATGTGGTTTTCATCCGCCTTGTGTTCTTCAGTTAGGGTGAAAATTGTGAAGTTCTTCAATGGGCCGTGACCCAGGACACCAACAAGCTTAATCTTCATTTTATGACCTTTTTCATACTTTTTGTTTTGAAAAATGTGGAGCCCATACGCGCGCTTGTCCGCACCATCGATGATAAGAGAGCATTATTTACGTGGATTACGGAGAGCGAGCCCACGGCGCTGAAATATACTTGGCGCTCTGCCTCAATGAAATCCAAGCGTTTTGATCTAGCAGCCTGTAGGGGCTGAATAGCATCCTCATCTGTCCCAAATTCATTGGTCTTTACGCGGAGAACCTCACAAGTAGAACGTAGGGTGAGTTCATGGTGCTCTATTGTTTTAACAAGAAGCGAGCGCCTTTTAAATGCCTGTGAGAAACAAGAAGGGATGGAATCTCACAAGGATTACCCAAACCATCGACATACTGAAATGATTTCCAAAATACTCATAAAAACATTTTCATTTCATGAGGCGGGAGGTTACTTTCAGTCTTTTCGAGTATTCTATTTCCTACCATGTCGGCGTAATACGTGAGCCATGTAACAACAACGATTTTCTGCTTGTATTTCTTTTTGTTACGAGCAAAAATCAAAGTAGTTCGAGGCTCGAGCATTCTCCGTACCTTTGCCAGAGCTTTGAAGCGTTTCGGAGAAACCAAATCCCTCTGATAAGAAGATAGAATAGACAACCTATCCGTTGAACGTGAATTTTCTGAGAGTTAGCTCGAACATCTGCTTCAGTGTTTCCCTTCTTTCCTTCTTCTTCATTGCCATAATTCTCTTTTACTGACAAAAGGAATAGTGCTCATCTGCAATAGGAAGTAATTACTTCTGCAGCAATCCTTATCCACCCGAAACGGATTATCGTTTTGTTGATATGGGCGGATAGGCTTCTTTCGTAGATCGGGTAACTGAGCAATGGGTGGAGTTCTGATTGTGTTGCTATAATTCCTTTTCTTAACTGCAATGAGCCTCTGCAAGTATTCCTCATTCCCAAGACGGTATTTTGGACCACTCGAGCTTGCAGTCTGCCAGTTTATCCTATCCTCATCCTCCCCAATCCCAGGGTGAAACTGTAGACGCCCCCAATCTAGTCTGCTGTATCCCATTCTTACCTCCTCGTCCGGGGATCGCGACGACTCCATCCTCCAACGAGATTGCATACGATCTAAACGAGCTGGGTGTATCCCAGTCTCGATATTCCTCGGTTTTTTTTCGACACGGTGACAGGGACTGGACCCAAGTCGCTTCCGTTTGGGTTTGGACTTAGTAAATTTCTGTCCCAAGAAATAAAGGATTTAAAAGGGGAACCAAGGATGTTTGGCTCTCCCGATATGCTTGGGCAACCGTCTGGTGCCTTGAATTTGAAGAGATACTGCTCGTTTCCAAAACTCAGAATATATCTAGACATGATAGATTTGCGAACAAGTCTTGACCATCACTATTGATCGATTCCAAGGGATCCCCATCTATCTTTCGACAGAAATCTTTGGTTCCAGGGCTATAGAAAATTTTTGCTGTTCCTACTATCATCCTGGAGATCGCAGCAATAGATTCACATATGGTCTATTACCAATGAACACAGCATGGGACGACATGTTCCGGGGGGAGGCTCAGGAGTAACGTCTAGGCTGTTGAACGGTGGTGGGTTGTGGACTTGGTGTGAAAGCAGTTGTCATCAGAGGACTGTTAAGACGCTAGGTGAGAATGACAAGTTCAATAACTGTGTAATAGCCTGCTGGTTCGCGAGTTGATTAAACACCACGGTGGACTTTAATGAGACAGAGTGTTATGTTCACTATGCTAGGGCCTAACATATGACCGTCCTCCAAGTGTCATTAGCGTACTGACCTGGTGAGGGGTTATTATTTTTACACAAATTATATCTTGGTTCATGCTGCAGCAGACACAGGCGGCCTGACGTATGGTCTTCCAGGTTACAAACGGGGCAGTTTATGATGCACAATTTATCTCATGTTTCGTGGCGTACAAGATTTAAAACACACTTCACGGTATACAATGTTCACAACCAAGCTGGTTATGGGAGATAGCTATGTTCCAGATCATCAACAGCTAACTGTTAATACCATACGGTATTCAATTGGGAGTCCTAGTACAGTATTATATGTAAAAAGGTATCTGATATACTGATTAATGACTGCAATTGTCGGAAATATCAGATATACCATCTATTTTTGGCACTTATGCAACCATATTTGCGTTAAAACCTGATAGATGTGTCATAAACCGATTCTGTGATCTGAATCTGGTTGTATGACACCCCTATAAGGTTTTTTCTCCGATATAAGGCACAAACTGATAGAGAATCCTGAAATAGTGACTTTCTCTTCTGATGCATCAACTAAATCCATTGAATGACATGTTATGGGATCTCGGAGGTCGACCCGATAAGTGAAATCGGAAATTCGTATTGATTTGCACATGACCCGGTACTACTTTTTAGGCGTGGCACAATACAGAATCTGTAGATATAACACAGGACGGGCCTTATAATGACGTGGATGACTTTTAAAAAGCGATTTTTGATTTACGCATGGTAGACTTATCCATATAAAACGATGTTGCACGGGCCAAAATCAGCAAATGGCGTTTTAAAAGCTAAATTGAAAAACGGTACTTCTGCCTCCATTTGGATCTATAAATTGTACATAGATTGATTGCTGTTGAAATTGCCCTTGCCTAGGTGTCTAACGTTTATGTCATGTAAATTAATATAAGTTTCCTTACTTCCACAAGTCACTGACTTTATTGCTGGCACCATCTCGCCACACGTTACAAGCCTGATCTACAATAGCAGCCTACAGGGTGTGACATAAAGCCTAGATCAACAGTAATGGAATCTCATTGTATTCCAATGACAAGTCACTGGCCATCCCCCGCATGTTCTCTAGCATACTCTAAATTGCTTCTATAAAGATTTGGCACACGCTTGTATTTATATGAAACAAGAACCGTTACAATACTCTGAGAATATAGACTATATATAAAGATCAGTATTAACATGTACTCGGTGATCTGCTTTCTATCATGCTAGAAAAAACTATACTAGATCAATGGTTCTTATTTCAATCAAGATTGCAGGTGCAGGCTAGTAGGATGAGTACTAATCAGGTTTTCAGCTATTACTCCCTGTCACAATCTGCTTACATTTGATGCATTGTGACCTGGCGGGAACCTATTAAGGTTCCCCCCAAGTCAGTAACCTACGTCCTGGGATATGTACCTAATAGGTTCCCGCCAACTCAGTACGTTACGTCCTGGGATATGTACCTAATAGGTTCCCGCCAACTCAGTACGTTACGTCCTGGGATATGAAATTATAAAGTTATATTGTATTGAACTTTAAGAATTTTAATAAATTCTAATAAAATTTCAGTAATATTAGTCAAATATCACAGCATTCTTATATTATTCGATACTTCATATTGTATTAACTAAGATATTTGTAAATTCCTTTATATCGGTTGGTCGCTAGAGTACTTGGGAACCATTCAAATGTCTCAAAAACAGGAGTCTCCTTTATTGAGACGTGGGCTCCCAAGTCACTTTTCGCACAATATCTACTGAAAAGAACAAGAATTTCTGCAGCAATATGGTGCAGCAAAGTTTGGAATCGAAATAAGACTAGAGAAAAGATTTGTGAAGAAAGGTTCAGAGCTGGGACAGAACTGGGAGTAACTGATAATTTGCCAAGGTCTGTCAATTTTGTTTGTCATAAGAATAATTTCTCGGATGTTATGGATGGTGTGGAAGTCCTTGCTATTAATCCAATGCCGTGTATTCCTTACACAAAAGTCAGAGTATTGGTACCGTCCGGTGTTAAGAACCTTGTCTTCATGTTCTCTCGCTCGGACTCAAGCAGTGTAAGTGAATTATCGTCTTGTGGTGGTAGGCACTGGTTACAGATGTATGGAAAGACTCTGTCGTGGAACATTTCATGAATGATAAAGGAATGTCACGCACGGATGCTGAGGGAATGTTCAACACACACAAACGGTGGTTCGGATTGTTGATGGAGCTCATCCTGGGCTGCACTCAATAATTTGGGAGAAACTTATCCCGAAGAATGGTTGGGGTTCAAGTGGTATTTCGAGAATGTACGGGTAACCGATCTAAATCGGTTGAAAGCTTATACCCGAGACAGTAATGGGAAGCAACCGAGGAGCACTTTGTCGCCTGCACTCTAGGGATAAGTTGCACGAACTCCGCAGCACTATTTCCGTCTACGAATGAAGTATCAGGGAGCTATTCGCATTACAAATGATATGGTTGCCAAGCAATATGTTAGTGGTAGACGAAAATACACGAATACGATCCGACTACTAGCTGGCGTAACCGTGGATTGTCAGACACCGCTTTGGAGTTTATTATGCAGTTGAACTCCACAGAGCACCCTGACCTGTGTGCTTTTCGAGTGGAAAAACGGGGCCATCGAATCTTTCAAACGAAGCGAAGGTGGTTGACACTAGAGTGTTCGGCGAAGATCAGTATCTGCAGCCTACGCTCAGCCTTAGTACTCATCAACTGCAAAGTACCGATTGACCAGCATAATGCAATTCAGCGGGTGAAATATTTTTGCACAATGAACTCATTTCGGCCTGTGACGGGGAGGCAATTGAATGAGTTCACGGAGCATGCCGCGTTGGCCCGTGTCGAGAAAGAGAAGCTAGATATTGTCCTGAGGCATTGTAGCTTACCATCGGAATGGCCCAGGGAGATGCAACGCATCAAACACAGTCTGTTGTGCACATCTAGATTGGATGACGAAGTGCAGAGCAACATTGGCAACAATGAAGTTTTGCTCCCTCATTGGCAAATTTTTAATTCACCTGTTCCCTGCAATTGGAAGACGACGAATATCAAGTGCTTTTACAGGTCGTGGCATTGATTCCAGGACCGGACAAGGTACTCAGGATGTAGGAAAGCCTGAGTCACGGAATGAGGCAGAGTCAACAAATGAGGCAGACTCGCGTCGGAAACAGGGGATTGTATTGTGGTACATTCTGAAGTTCAAAACCACGTGGTTTCGAGGACGTCCCCAGAATGAGGTCCTGGGACCCAGCCTGGATCAAATTCTGGGACCCAACCTGAAAAACGTCCTGGGACTCCCATGAGTACTCTCAACAGTGGGGATGTCGTTTCAGCCCAACCTGCCAAAGCCCAAACTGCTTCTTCACTACAGCGACTTCTTGTTTCATGGTTCAATGATCCATGGGATACGTATGAAAGGAAACATGTGAACAGGTCCGAGAATTTCGACTTCATCGTAACCGAGCCCCCTTTCAATGCTGCAAAAACAAACAAGAATTCTTTAGGTGACCACTCATCGGTTCTATCAAAGCGTGACATAATTAACTTTGCATAATTTGCTAAGCGAGTGTTATGCCCAGGAGGAATATGCTTCCTAATCTGCCAATGTTCAGTTCACCATGATTGGGTGACTTATTTCCGTGACAGCAATTTTATTGTGATGCCGTACACTTTCGTGATTTTAATGAGCACAGAAACATTGCAGCGTACTCGGTTGAAGAATTTCCCACAGGACGCAGCATTTTTCGCTATGATTACTATAGCGCCTGGTGCTCATCCTTTCGGGTTCACTGTAAAACCTATCATCTCGTACTCGGTTATATCATGTAGTCACTCAAAGGAATTCAACATAGTAGACAATGTAGCGGAAGTTACTTAAAAAATCGGATACGGTAGCCGGCATCCGCGAATAGGGAAGGTTATTCGTATGCAAGAGAAATCGCCTCTTCTACTTGCAGAAATATTGGATACTGTTTGCCCTCCAAATGGAACAGTTCTCGATCCTTTCGCGGAAACATTCACTACAGGGCTAGCTTGCATTGCAACTGGAAGGGGGTGCAATTTGGTTGAACAATCAAAGGAATGTTTCATTGAGGCGATGATTCGACTCGAAAAGGTGGCCAAAGATGTAGTTCAGGTTAAAGATTCGGTCAGTAGATAAACTAGAAGGAAGCACGGAGGCGATGGCATTGCCTCATCGGTATTGTAGAGTGCTCTACACTCATCTGCTCAGCTCGTCAATGATGCGTGTTAGGCAGATACCAGTGGGGAGTAAAACCAACCAACCACAGAGGAAGCTCCGAATGAATTGCAATCTGATTCCGACTATTCATTGATGGTGGTATCGGAGACCGATCACACGGGAAAGTATCCGGCAAGACTGGACGCCCTCTGTAAGCAGATGAGGAAGCTAAGGTTCAAACAACCCAAAAGATAATTAACATGCACAGGAAAAGGGAACAAAGCGACGAAAGTGTTGGAAGAATGTCAAGAATAAGCGTCTCTTCTCGAAAGAAACGCCGTGCGTCCAAACCTGTATTTGATTCTGATTATGAAGACGCGAGTTTGACATCAAATTCCATTTCCCTGCCAGACCAAGAGAAACCACGAAAGGATGACTCAGACCCTGAATTGGAGTCTTAGGTTCCCTTCCAATTGTGTTTTAGATCACTATCTGATAGTTAAAGTAAATGCCACATATAGTATTCCTACCTTTTTACTGATATGTATGTTAGGCTTTTCTTGCTATCAATCATGCATCGATAAGTAGCTTCTTGATATAAATCATCCAGGATATGATATCCTGGGAACTCATCCTGGGAGCAACATCGGGTTTATGATAACTATTAAGAATCGGTAATAGTCGGGATCAATATCCAAGGCGCCGTGGGCGATGACGGCAAGGGTTTTTTCCGCCGCCTTGCATCCTTCGCTGCGTCCCGTCGCGGTTTCTCCCTCAACAGGAGCTCCGCGACTTCGTTACCCTTTTTTCATTTAGTCTCCAAATAATGCAGGCGCGACAGGTTTCTACCCGCCGCCCGCATCCGTAGTTAATTTATGAATACCCTCCGCACGCTTCTGTGCGACATTGCACAACCAATAAAGATTTACCACCAATAGTACTTTTAGAATTACTTGAAAAATGATGAATAAAAAGGGCAGCGCATTAGCGTCTTGAAAATGTCCACCCCCAAGCCTGGCCGGAAGAACAACGCTAAAGCGGCTGTAGCAACATATCGTTGCCAATCTATACATCCTTCTTGTGATTAAATTCTTCTAACCTTGCAAGATATCAGATTAGACTATCATATCACTAGATCATGATCAGTAGAAGGTAGATATAGTCTTACCTCCACTACAGAGTACTAAGCCGCCTGCTCTATCTAGCTTTGCACTAGAACTATCTTCTTAACTTCACCGTTGGTCTATTCTGACCAGGTAGTGCTACACGACAACGCTCGAGCGCTCGAAATAAGAGTCTGCAAAATTGGCTACCTACTGCGCGTAGTCTCGACCCCATCCGCAGCCGTGGGTGCCGCCATTTTCGACATTATGATGGAGCATTGCGTCCGCACACTAGCGGGGGGTCCCGGATTCGGAAGTATTTCGCGAACTCCAACTTCCAGTCAAACCACTAGATGCGAAGAAGCCCTCCCTTGGGATCGGATTCACATCTGCCAAGGACATCGCCGCAGCTGCGTTCCTCGCCTCCAGATCGGCTTCCAACAGGCTGTGCAGTGCCGTCCTGCCAACTCGCATCAACAACTTTGCAACCTACAGCGAGACTTTGGACGCCCACCGGACTTGGTCACTCTCCTGTCTGCAGTCAAGAATTCTCCTCTTCAGTGCTTTCTGCTTACATACCGCACCATCGCAGAAGAAACTAACCGACGCAATCTTTGCAGCAGCGGAGGAAGCTATTCCCCTCGGGGATCAAAGAAGACCAGCATTTCGTGCCTCAATAGCTGTACCCGGTGACAAGGAATGGGTCTATTGTGCCCAGTGCTGCGGCCTTAAGACCAGTATTGACCCCCTCGCATTCGCGGTGTGGCTCCAATATTACTTAAAAGTCCCGCCTTTCTCTTCGGAAGTGCCGTGCCCGAGACGAAACTGCCCTGAAACTCTCGCTAGTTTTGGCGATCATCTCCTGCACTGTAGGCTTGGCGCGCACAGAACCGACGACACGACCGCCAAGTAGTCCTCCTTGCCCAAGACCTGGATCATTGCCGTGTCTCTTCGTCTTGGTATGGCGCCGTATTTTTGCACTACTCGCTGGCCTGTCTGCTTCAGTCGTTCCTCTGATGTCGCCCCGCTTTTGGCTTCCTCTGAAAAAAAAGCTCTGACGTGAAAAATATTGATGTGCGCAAATTCGCACACGAAAAAATTTAGATGAGGACCATAATTGTATACAGTATTGGAACTGGGAAGATATTTTTACAGTTTTTGAATTTGCAAGATATTTTTAATTTGGGTGAGTGTGGCAAATTCATCGGTTGATTTTTTATTTTAGGACACGCTGTCATAGTGGATGTCAGTACAGTTCTAGGTTGTGGGTGATACTACGAGTGACTCTGAAAGGTCTATATAATGGCCACATCAATTCCCACCCCTGGCCGATGGGTGGCTGGCATGGGTATGGCACCTAGATATTTACCTTGAGGAAATATCTTCTAATGGTCTCTCTGGTTCACACGATTCCCGTGAATGCGTTTTATGGTATTAGTATGTTTGATTGAGACTTTAGGATTAGCCGAAAGTCTATATAAGCTGAGTAAAGTGCTTCCTTTAGAGGTCAAGCAAGTTGGCAGACAACTTCAGGTCAAGCTCCGAGTAGTAGGAAGTTGAGAGTCAACTTCAGACCCTAGAAAACTTTTTCCTAAGCTGGTCGCAGAGCATCAGTGGTAGACCCTGCCCCTTTTATACTTGCTTGTAGCCCTCTCAACTCTCTCCCATATACACTCCTTTTTATTTGTTCAACTATACCACGGTAGCACTTTTGTCGCTCGCAACACCTCCGTCTTGGGGTAGTTGGTTCTAAGTATCTCTTCTCCCGACGATTTACCCCTATCATTTGGTACTCTTGTGGAGGGGGTTGCACCCGAGGTATTCGAGTTGAGCAGTCTTAGGGAACCATTCGAGGGGATTTCTTTTCTGTAATCATGGATCTCAACGCTGCTCGTATAACGTTCACAGGGGGCAAGAATGAAGACGTTGAGGAGTTTCTCTATACATATGTCAACGTTGTGATGCGTGAGAAGAGCGATGAAGAGAAGGCCGAAAGTATCTTCGCCTATCTTCATGGTGACGCAAAGCACAAATATAAGGCCAAGTTTATCAACGGGTGGTCTCTTAACGGGAATGGGCGTAACTTCGGTGAGGTATGTGAGTGGCTTGTGAAAGAATATGCTAAGGAGGTAGAACCAGATGAGATGATTCGTACCGCCATAGAGGCCCGGCTCAACTTCGACGATTTGTTAAGCTCATTGGTATACTTGTGTGATCTCTATGAAAAGGCTGGGTTCAACGCCCAAGCCAAGTACGGAATGCTGCGTAAGGCGGCGATGGGGGATAAGCGGCTCTCCGATTTCCTCCTCATCAAGGGCCCTCACACTTTTAATGAACTGAAGGGTACCATAGTAGAATTTGTCAAAAATTCGGAGACGTTTCAGTCACTAGTGAAATCCGAGGGAAACCCGTACATCTATGCCGATCGTACATCCTGAAAAGAATTATCAAAGGCCAGCGACTAGCGCAGCAGCATTGGAATCAGTCAGGAGCGATGTCAAAAACTTGGAAGAAAGGTTGGAAACCCGATTCGATAATCGACTTGACATGATAACCTCGCAGTTGGAAAGCCTTACTCTTACCATTAAGAAGAACCAGTCTGGGGCCCCCAAGGCCGCAGAAGTCTGTTCCTACTGTCACAAGCCTGGACACTTTGCAAATAGGTGTCCTGATAATCCACATAGAAACACTCGTTGTGGAAAGTGCGGTCGTTACGGGCATCATGAAAGTAACTGCTGGTCTAAAGACAACAGAAGAGCAAATTTATCGGACGCGAGGAGTGAGTCAGGACCAGAGATGAAAATCTTACAAAACAGGAAGGATCAAAGGTTGGCGGATGCCGGTAATGTATCCATCGCTGAAGAAATCAGTCAAGTTAATGTGACAAAAAGGGATGGGGAAGGGAACGTTTTCGAAAAAACCTAGGCTAGATTATGGAATGCTGGAGCATATCCCAGCACCTGTACCTCCTCGAACCAAGAGGCTTGATCAAGTTGTTCCAGGGTGGGAAACACTTCGGCCAAGAAGACGAGAAAGAGTAAGAAATTTAAGAGTATCCCGAAGGACGTACTAGAATATGTGAAGAAGTACAATTTGGTGGCTGAGCTTGCATCGGCCCCAACTGGGATAACGTTTGGTCAACTTTTGAGGGGCGACGCAGAGGATGCGAGAAAAGAACTCAAAAAAATTATCAGGTCTAATAAGTCCGCTAAGGGTAAGAAACTGTTTCTTCAATCGGCCTCGACAGCACCAAGACGTCTTAAACTAGTACCAGTCAAAGTATTGGGAATGAAACCCAAGCTCTTTTCGATTCGGGCGCTGTTCCAAACCTTATCTCAGAAACTTTGGTGACAGATTTAGGTCTCGAAATTATTCCAACTACTCGAAGAATAACTGTGGCGGATGGAACCGTCTCAAAATGCATGGGCACTGTTAACAAGGTTTCCGTGTTCTTTGGGGACTCTAAAGTTGATGTAGACTTTCTCGTCATGCCGGAGCTCCCTTTCGATGCAATCATTGGCTGTCCTACCATGGAAAGACTAGGGACCTGCATTGACTTGGGCAACCAAATCGTTTCAGTTAATGTTGACGGCAGAAACGTGAAGATGCCCCTGGATTTCGACAAAAGCACACATCCGGAAGATCTAAGAGAGACGGACAGTGAAGATTTCACTTCTAGCTATGACAGCGAAGATTCCGAACCAACTAACACTTTCGGAAGTGAGAAAGGGTACGCTCGGGGGACAATGAACATGACATGGGACGATTATGATTCTGGGTTTGAAACAGATGAAGAATGGAATTCTAGGGTAGGTTTGACACCTGAATGTGTTTCTTTTTGCGATAATATCGAATCAAAGGACGGAATTCGGGCATGAAAGAAGATTACAATTGCACGGAAAACAAGAATATATCGAATTCCATATCTGAAGATGTGAGCACGCCGGAAGAGGTCCTTCAAAATTTGGAGGGTGAGGATCAAGAAAAGGACCAGCGCCAAATTGGAGAAATTCAAGAAAAAGTACAGCACCTTCCAGCCCCCGCCTCAATGATAATATCCGACATGTTAACATCTTCCGAAGTAATTGCATGGAGTGTTCAGATTTAAGACAAGCAAGTGTACCGGTCACTCACTCATTTGAACTTACCGATACTCAACCAATTTACCACAGGCCTAGACGTCAACCGCCAAAATATGACCAATTTATCTCAGAGAATGTTACAAGTATGCTGGAAAATGATATCATTCGGCCAGTTTCATCCCCATGGTCATTTCCAGTTGTGGTCGCACCAAAGAAGGATGGAAAGCTGCGTTTTTGCGTCGATTACCGACAACTGAACCAGAGAATGATACCCGATCGATTTCCGATTCCGAATATGGAGGAAATCCTCGAGGACTTGAAGGACGGGAGATACTTCACCTCAATTGATCTTTACACTGGTTATTGGCAGATTCCATTGGATGAAAAATGCAAGGAAAAAACAACTTTTACCAGCAAAGCCGGTACATTCAGGTTCGAAGTGATGCCTTTTGGTCTCATGAATGCCCCAGCTACATTCCAAAGAATGATGAACGAGGTTTTGAAAGGACTTCCATTTGCAAGAGTTTATATCGATGATGTAGTGATATTCTCAAAAACCTTGGATCAGCACATATCGCATGTCAAGACTGTGGTGGAGAAAATAGCTGCGTACAGCCTGAAAATTAAGTTAAGCAAATGCTTCTTTGCGAAAACGTCTATCCAATTACTCGGTCATATCGTCGATCAAGAGGGAATTAAAGTGGATCCAGAGAAAACGAAAAAAATCAAGTTGGCACCAAGGCCCGCTTCAAAGACGGAGGTTCGAAGCTTCTTAGGACTGGCCTCATATTACAGGAGATTTATCAAAGATTTCGCCAAGACTGCAGCACCGTTACATGCCAGCACAACAAAGAACGGAAAATTTTTATGGAACAAGGAAATGCAAACCGCATTTGAAGAGCTTAAAGATAAGCTATGTGTCCCCCCAGTGCTCATGTATCCAGATTTCAAGAGACCATTTGTTGTGGAGACAGATGCCTCAGAACGGTCTTTGGGTGCCGTTTTGTCCCAAAAAGATGAAAACGGAAGACTACACCCGTTCAATTCGCAAGTCGCACTCTGAATGATGCGGAAAGAGATACTCAGTCTGCGAAAAGAAGCGCTCGCTGTTGTCTTCGCACTGAAAAAGTTTCGCGTATACCTTTTATCACTCGAGAAATTTGTCTTGATAACTGATCACCAGGCACTTAAGACAGCATTCCAAAAGAAAGATGTACATCACCGCTTGGCCCGATGGCTCGACATTTTCGCAGAATATCGGTTTGAAATTGTGTATAGGCCCGGACGCAATAATCAGCCTGCCGATTACCTATCCCGCTTGAGGGATCCACTGATTCCAAATGAAAAAGCTTCCGAGACATCGTCGGAGTTGCCGAGTTCAAGTGCCGAACGATAACGAGTACGAAGCTAATATTCACGGACTATTAAATTCCTGATGGACTAGAAATGAGAAAGGTTGATCTTGAACACAGAAATTGGGTACGCAGGAATCAAAAGGCTTTTACATTGTGAATGGGAAACTCTTCCGACACACAAAGCCGGTCCTCGACTAGTGGCCCCTTTGAAAGAAAGAATGAAGATCTTGAGGACTTTTCATGATGAGTTAGGGCATTGGGATCTCGAAACAACCAAAAATTCGTTACTGAGAGATTCTGGTGGCCCAGTATCCATAAGGACGTCTATAATTCGTGAAAAGCTGACAACTGTCAAAAATTCACTCCGATACGAAAGTATAAGACAACCCTAAGCTTCCAGTTTCCGCTCTCTTTGAAACCTTTCAATTGACTTTGCCGGCCCATTCAAGGAAACCTCTTCCGGAAACAAATATCTCCTTATAGGGGTGGAACATCTTACTGGATGGCCAATAGCAGTTGCAGTTGAGGAGGCCAATGCTGAAGTGGTCCTGAGATTCATCGAAAAAGAAATAATTGAACCGTTTGGTCTTCCAAAAAGGATCATCTCGGATAACGCACTTTGTTTTACTGCAACTTCACTGCTTCGTTTCTTGGAAGAAAAAGGTATTCAGCTAAAGACAGTTCTCGCATATGCTCCTATGTCAAACGGGAAAGCGGAGAGGATGGTTGGAACCATCAAACGATCAATATCGAAAACTATGTCGAGAATGAAATCCAGTGGGAAGATGCCTTACCAAAAGTGTTATACGGCTATCGGCGAAGAAGAGGAAGAAGTGGACGGTCACCGTTTGAGCTAATGTACGGAAGAGCTCCTAGAATGTTACAGAGAGATATGGAAACAAATGTTATCGATGAAGAGAGTAGAGAGGTCGAACTATGGCCACCGAAAGCTGGAGATCACACCGCGCGCTAACACAGACAAGAAATAAGGATGAAGAGCCTCCAGTCCAAACTTTCTCAGTCGGCTCTAAAGTACTTGTAGCACACGGAAAAGCAATGCAACAGGCTGTGAAGTGGCCGGCTTTCCAAACAAAGTACTCGAACCCTTGCATCGTCACGGAGGAAAGACACCCGCATTATAAGCTCTGTTCAAGCTCAGGGAAGAGATCAAGGAGGGCAATCCATGCACGTCGTCTGGTCCCTTACCATCAGAGGCCTGAAGAATTCCTTCTCACACAGGACTATGCGCAACCACGAGGCATACTCATCTTTAACTATAGAATGATTCCTATGGGAGGAAAAAGGGCCTGGGAATGGATCATCTCGATTACGCGTGACTACTACGAACTCCACGTAATCATCCATTTCTACATTAATATATGCCTATGTTTTCGTACGTTGAACGGACCATTGCTACCTCAAGAAGATTTCCGACTATTGATCAGAGTTCTATTCTCATTCCAAAACGGAAGGTTCACGGAAGCAGGTCCAGAGTTTGTGGAAGTCATATATCATTACTCTATAGGGAGGTATGGAATGGTAGCTATCGGAGACTTGTCGCAAACATATCTGAACATTATCCGTCCAGTTTACGTATTTCTCAAGAACAACCAAGATGTGCGACTGAGAGGTTACAGCTTGCCCCCTGATATGGAATATCGACTGGTCCCATATCCTCTATGGGAACCTTACGTTGCTCCGCTCAGAAATACAACCTCAGCCGAAGACCAGGATCCTCCCGAGGCCGTGATGATGATACGAGCTGGACCATCAAGTGATCGGGGCGGATCATCGAAGAGGGCAAGGCGTCGGGAGCAGCGAGGAAGATCGCCAAGAAGATCGCCTCAAACACCGCCTAGTCTCCCAGGGGAAACTATGCATCCTTAATTATTGGACGGCTACCAATTAGACGTTGGCTTCGGCGAAATGACAGAGGACCCACGAGAAGCAGAAGTAATTTCCTTTTTTGCATTAGTATTTGCATGTGCTTCCAGACCATTCACGGGGCGCACCTTACTCGTGAGGACTCAGTCCTTATGTTGCGAGTTTTTTTCTCCTTCAGATACCCGTTTCTGGACCCGTTGCCAGAAAAGTTTGCATACTACGTTTACTACCTCACATTTGGAAGGTTTGGAGAAGTGAAACGGGAGGAGCTCATTAGAGAACACTATGAAACCATACGCCGAATCTACGAAACTCTTGACCAAGGAGATGAGCCGGTCATCGCACGGTACACACTCTCTCATCATATTGGAAATGAGCTACTACCATATCCTTATAGTGAACCCTATACTCTCCCTGATGAATGGATAGAACTCCCACAAGAACAACAAGAGCAGTGACGAGCCGGGACGTTCGTCTTGAGCGGGAGGGCGTGATGTGCGCAAATTCGCACACGAAAAAATTTAGATGAGGACCATAATTGTATACAGTATTGGAACTGGGAAGATATTTTTACAGTTTTTGAATTTGCAAGATATTTTTAATTTGGGTGAGTGTGGCAAATTCATCGGTTGATTTTTTATTTTAGGACACGCTGTCATAGTGGATGTCAGTACAGTTCTAGGTTGTGGGTGATACTACGAGTGACTCTGAAAGGTCTATATAATGGCCACATCAATTCCCACCCCTGGCCGATGGGTGGCTGGCATGGGTATGGCACCTAGATATTTACCTTGAGGAAATATCTTCTAATGGTCTCTCTGGTTCACACGATTCCCGTGAATGCGTTTTATGGTATTTAGTATGTTTGATTGAGACTTTAGGATTAGCCGAAAGGTCTATATAAGCTGAGTAAAGTGCTTCCTCCTTGAGAGGTCAAGCAAGTTGGCAGACAACTTCAGGTCAAGCTCCGAGTAGTAGGAAGTTGAGAGTCAACTTCAGACCCTAGAAAACTTTTTCCTAAGCTGGTCGCAGAGCATCAGTGGTAGACCCTGCCCCTTTTATACTTGCTTGTAGCCCTCTCAACTCTCTCCCATATACACTCCTTTTTATTTGTTCAACTATACCACGGTAGCACTTTTGTCGCTCGCAACACCTCCGTCTTGGGGTAGTTGGTTCTAAGTATCTCTTCTCCCGACGATTTACCCCTATCAATATGAAGATGTCCAGACACACCGTCACAATTTCCTTCGTAATTCCCTTCAACGCTACTGCAAGGAAGTGAGAACTTCTGCTCAGCTCGAGAATCTCCTGCCATCTGCCTCTGCCCCTCCCCACTCCGCATCGATCTTTACATACTGGCGATTATGGCCTCGACTCGTTCTTTATTGCTCTATAGGTTACTGTTGCCCATCCGAACTTCCGTTCGGCGGTCTCCCATTGCGGTCGTCTGGTGGCACTGCCGCTGCTCTCGCAAGAAAAATCGAAAAACTCTCACTACGGAACCGTCTGCACCGCCAAAGACAGTGAGCTTCTTTCTATTGATATTGATGTCTACGGAGCTCTAAGGCTTGGAGGTCTCTGCATTCTTCCGCGTATGCTTCCTATAGCGCCTCGCGCCGTGGCTCCGCCTTCATCAAGAGCTCTTCTCGTTCACTAGCCGTTTCATTTTCAGCCTGCACGGGCATGGAAGCCCGCCCGAATTCTCGGCCGTCGTCTCTCCCCGTATTCTTCCTCTAGCTTAAATGTCTGTCCTGTGAACCTGCCAGGTTCAAGCGACAGACATTTGAGCTAGGATTTGCTTCATACATACCGCCACTACGCCTCCATCTGCGTGTGCGCTGATGGCTCAATTCCACGCCATAACCTCCTCCGTGATCGGCTTATCTCTGAACTGTCGGTTTATTATATTGGACTGTGTCCTGTTCGCGAGTGGGCGCTTCCACAGGACGCCATTAGACCACCTTAACATCGCCGCCGCCTGGATTTCTACATCAATAACGATTAGTTTGCCCCTCTGCCACACGGCTTTGACGTGACGGCTATTAGTTCCCAGTCCGAGCCCTACATTCGCATTCGCAATCCCGATCCATCCGCTGCTTTCTCTGCCGCTGAGCGGTGCAAAACCCTCCACTATGGCCCCCTTGTGCTTATCCGTCATCTACTTCTAGTGTCTATTGGACGGTTGTCCTCATATGAGGACTATTTCTAGCACTTCTTTTTCAATACAAACGTTTTTTACCTCAGCGCATTTCTTGTCCCTCCGCATTAGCTCATGAGTCTAGATGGCCGATCAAAACAAACGTTTTCAAGATTGTTGACCTCGGTGAAGGCTAGAGCAGTTTTCCCTCACCAGCTTCCGCTCTTCGCAAGAAGTTGTGAAAACGACTTCATTTCGGAAGGTAAAATAGTTCGTATTATCGTGGGGGTTTTCAGAAACGAGGGGGAAATTTTTGGGTTATTTTATGCATGGAAGATGTGGTCGGTTATATCTATGCGGCTAATGCGTTATGAAACGAGGGCGCATGTATAGTAAAAATTACTGTACTGTAACTAAACATAAAAAATCTTTTTTCCAGTAAACATTTAGGGCTTCCAAAACATTTACCTTTCCAAAAGTACCACCACCATGTCCTCATATGAGGACAATGGTGGTGGTAAATCTTTATTGGTTGCACATTGTCGCACAGAAGCGAGGGCCGGAAAATATGGACCAAGTGGTCCCGACTCTGGAACCGGATAGGGGCATCTTCAGAGGCCTAGATATTTGGCAGGATTCAATGGAGAATTCTATGCCGTTCGTGGATATTTGTGAGGATTGCCTGGTGGTGGAATGGATATTTCGGCGGAACTGTTTGGCTCTGATATAGAGGACTAAGATATTAAGGAAAGAATCTAGATGTTTATCCTGGTAGTATCTGCTATTAGTCTTTCTCGTTCAAACGATTCCAATTGATTCATTTTATGTTTCTTAGTATATTTCTTTGGGACTTTAGGGTTAGCCAAAAATTCTATATAAGCGGAGTAAACTGCTTTCTCTTGTGGAGGTCAAGCAAGTTGGCAGACAACTTCAAGTAAAGTCCCGAGTAGTAGGAAGTTGAGAGTCAACTCCAGACCCAAGAAATATTTTCCTACGCTTGTCACAGAGCATCAGTTGTAGACCCTGCCCCTTCCATACTTGCTTGTAGGCCTCTCAATTGTTTTCCTTATCCACTCCTTTTTGTTCGTTCAACTATACCGCGGTGGCACTTTTTCCGCCTGCAACACCTCCTCCTTGGGTAGTTGGTTCTGAATATCCCTTCTCCCGACGATTTACCCCTATCAGAGAATTCACGCAAAACGAGCAACGAAGTCGCGGAGCTACTGTTGAGGGGAGGAATTGTTGAAAAAAGAGGAGTGAAGGAAGCAAGGAGGCGGAAGAAACCCTGGTCGTCGTCGCCCAAGGCGCCATATGTAACAGTTCCGACCGAGGAGAAGAGGATTTCGTTTTAGTCGCAGTAATTGCCGTACTGACGATGTTTCTCGCGCTTTGGGAGTGTCGCGGCAGCGCCTGCGTTACCTCTGTTTGGCGAGATGTGGCGGCGAGCAGAGGGGTTGGCAACGGTAACCTCGACAACTTTATCAGTACTGTGAAGGCCATAGGCAGCGGCAATGTAGATGTACATTCGTAAGGCAGGGTATCAGAATGCCCAGGAGAATTGGGAACCTAGTAGAGGAGCGGATGCTCGACGAGGGCGACGATTCGTAACTTCTTTACAGAAGCAGGCGAGAGCGTTGCGGAGGAAGTGATGCCAATGAGTCGGGCCGTCTTCGTACTTGCAGGTCGAAGCGTGTTGGGCGCTTGGATATAAGACGCGTGCGACTTTGGCAGAGCGCCGGAAGCAGACCTCACAGCGAGTAGATCCAGGAAAAAGCGCGATACCAAGAGAGAGAGCCAGAACCATTACTGTGTCGGTATACCCTTTTTGAGTTGATTGCGGTTTTCTGAAAAACCATGGGATAGACCGGATATATTTTTCAAGAGTAAAACACCCAAATCTTTTTCCCCTTCAAGAGCCAGAGCGACTTTCAACGCAGAAGGGGACATGCATGTACTGCGGTGGGGTGAAGGAACTGTTAGGCGCGTGCTGATAGGAACGGATTTTTTGTCGCTGTCATCTACAGACTTTTAGTTTACTGTACTACCTCCCCTTGTCCAAAATTGCTTATAGTTCCGGTCCTTCCTCGTCCTCCGGAGCCTTGCTTATCATTACCGCAGTCCTCTCTGAATTTACATCCATTTTATCTAGATATTTTTATACTGTATCTACCCCTCTGAATCGATCCCGAATCAATTTCTTTCTCCTTTTTTGCTTACTTCCTCCTCCAAATTCGTTTTTTTGAGAAAAAGGACGCCAAATGCACTACTACAAAAACCCTTGCAGATTTATTTTACCTATTCCTAATCTATAGACCTGCCCCGGGAGGCTATTTAAACCCCTTTATTCCAAGTTTCAAACGTCCCCGATCATTTTACTCATCACCCCTCCCCATCACACACTCAAAACACCCTCCATTGCCTCCCATTCCCCAAAACCTACCAAAATGAACAATTTATGCCCTCGAAAGTTATTTCCAAAATCGCCATCCCGGCCCCTAAACTCTATTCCCTACTCCCTTTCGGACCTACTGACCTTGATGACTACCTGCGCCGGCAAACGAAAAAGAAGGTGATCGAATTCGTGCGTCGCCTTTTTATTGAGGATGAGGCGGAGGAGGTAGGCAAGGACGGGAGTGGTATATCGAGGAGGGAGGTGGGGAGACTTTTGAGGAGTGCGGTAGCCCCTGAATTGGTCTACGACGTTAATAACGGGGAGGATGGTTGAAGAGGAAGAGGAGGAAGAGAAGGAAGGGGAAAAAGAGGAGGAAGAGGAAGAAAAAGAGGACGAGGACGAGGTGGATGATGAAAAGGGGACATGGAAAGTGTTGCAATGGTGGGGCCTGGCCTGAAGAGTATGGAACAAGTGGTGCCGACGCTGGAACCGGATGGAGATATCTTAGTAGTTTAGATATCTCCCAGGAGGAAATAGAGACCTATGAGCCGTTCGCAGATATTTGTGGGACTGCTTGGGCAGCATGGATATTTTGGAGTAGTTGCTTGGATCTCACTTAAAGAATGGGAAATAAGAGGACCTTGTTGATTGTTAGTTTCTTAAGTATCTTTTGTTAGATTATATCGTCCACAAAATTGTTTTTTGCTCCTGGTACCTTCTGTATTTTCTTCGGACTTCAGGGGTAGCCTCTAGTCTATATAAGTTGAGTAAACTGCTTCCTCATGGAGAGGTCAAGCAAGTTGGCAGACAGCTTCAAGCCAAGTCCTGAGTAGTAGGGATTTGAGAGTCGACTCTTGACCCAAGAAACCTTTTACCTACGCTGCTCACAGAGCATCAGTGGTAGACCCTGCCCTTTCATACTTGCTTGTACCCTTCTCAACTTTCTTCCACTATACACTCCTTGTTGTTTCGTTCAAACTATACCACGGTAGCACTTTTGTCGCTTGCAACAACTCCTTCTTGGGGTAGTTGGTTCTGAGTATCTCTTCTGTCCCATACAATTTACCCCTATCAGGAACAAAAAGATAGCAGAGGAGGAGGAAATGTTGGCACGGAGAGGGCCCGTGCTCGGTCGGGTGCTGCTGCGGACAAGAACAACCTGTCAGACTCCGATTGCATGAGTTCAGTTGTGATCGCAGACTGGAGCCTTTCACCGGGGACCGTGATGAACAACGCTCGAAAAGTGCTGCAGCTGTAAGCGACGAAGGCAGCTGCGGATGGCGGGAGTATAAGAGCGAGATTCCAGACCGAGGATCTCTTCCCGGTGGCGATCGTGGAAAACGGTCAGCAGGTCGGAGATGAGTCCAAAAGAAGTAATTAGAGATGCTGCGTAAGCAGCCTCGGTAATGTTCGAAGTTTGCCGAAGGCCTAGATTCTCCATTGGGAAGGGGAGAGAGGCCTGGATCCAGGGCCGATTCGGGTAGGGCAATTGCAACTTGTGGAATTTTTCTGCTTCTGATCGAAGCCGGCGGTGAGTACCGCAGATTAAGTGGGGGGAAAGTGCGTAGCAAGTGCATGAACTTGGTGGTGGTAAATCTTTATGGGTTGTGATAGGGTAAATCGTCGGGAGAAGAGATACTTAGAACCAACTACCCCAAGACGGAGGTGTTGCGAGCGACAAAAGTGCTACCGTGGTATAGTTGAACAAATAAAAAGGAGTGTATATGGGAGAGAGTTGAGAGGGCTACAAGCAAGTATAAAAGGGGCAGGGTCTACCACTGATGCTCTGCGACCAGCTTAGGAAAAAGTTTTCTAGGGTCTGAAGTTGACTCTCAACTTCCTACTACTCGGAGCTTGACCTGAAGTTGTCTGCCAACTTGCTTGACCTCTCAAGGAGGAAGCACTTTACTCAGCTTATATAGACCTTTCGGCTAATCCTAAAGTCTCAATCAAACATACTAAATACCATAAAACGCATTCACGGGAATCGTGTGAACCAGAGAGACCATTAGAAGATATTTCCTCAAGGTAAATATCTAGGTGCCATACCCATGCCAGCCACCCATCGGCCAGGGGTGGGAATTGATGTGGCCATTATATAGACCTTTCAGAGTCACTCGTAGTATCACCCACAACCTAGAACTGTACTGACATCCACTATGACAGCGTGTCCTAAAATAAAAAATCAACCGATGAATTTGCCACACTCACCCAAATTAAAAATATCTTGCAAATTCAAAAACTGTAAAAATATCTTCCCAGTTCCAATACTGTATACAATTATGGTCCTCATCTAAATTTTTTCGTGTGCGAATTTGCGCACATCACGCCCTCCCGCTCAAGACGAACGTCCCGGCTCGTCACTGCTCTTGTTGTTCTTGTGGGAGTTCTATCCATTCATCAGGGAGAGTATAGGGTTCACTATAAGGATATGGTAGTAGCTCATTTCCAATATGATGAGAGAGTGTGTACCGTGCGATGACCGGCTCATCTCCTTGGTCAAGAGTTTCGTAGATTCGGCGTATGGTTTCATAGTGTTCTCTAATGAGCTCCTCCCGTTTCACTTCTCCAAACCTTCCAAATGTGAGGTAGTAAACGTAGTATGCAAACTTTTCTGGCAACGGGTCCAGAAACGGGTATCTGAAGGAGAAAAAAACTCGCAACATAAGGACTGAGTCCTCACGAGTAAGGTGCGCCCCGTGAATGGTCTGGAAGCACATGCAAATACTAATGGCAAAAAAGGAAATTACTTCTGCTTCTCGAGGGTCCTCTGTCATTTCGCGAAGCCAACGTCTAATTGGTAGTCGTCCAATAATTAAGGATGCATAGTTTCCCCCTGGGAGACTAGGCGGTGTTTGAGGCGATCTTCTTGGCGATCTTCCTCGCTGCTCCCGACGCCTTGCCCTCTTCGATGATCCGCCCCGATCACTTGATGGTCCAGCTCGTATCATCATCACGGCCTCGGGAGGATCCTGGTCTTCGGCTGAGGTTGTATTTCTGAGCGGAGCAACGTAAGGTTCCCATAGAGGATATGGGACCAGTCGATATTCCATATCAGGGGGCAAGCTGTAACCTCTCAGTCGCACATCTTGGTTGTTCTTGAGAAATACGTAAACTGGACGGATAATGTTCAGATATGTTTGCGACAAGTCTCCGATAGCTACCATTCCATACCTCCCTATAGAGTAATGATATATGACTTCCACAAACTCTGGACCTGCTTCCGTGAACCTTCCGTTTTGGAATGAGAATAGAACTCTGATCAATAGTCGGAAATCTTCTTGAGGTAGCAATGGTCCGTTCAACGTACGAAAACATAGGCATATATTAATGTAGAAATGGATGATTACGTGGAGTTCGTAGTAGTCACGCGTAATCGAGATGATCCATTCCCAGGCCCTTTTTCCTCCCATAGGAATCATTCTATAGTTAAAGATGAGTATGCCTCGTGGTTGCGCATAGTCCTGTGTGAGAAGGAATTCTTCAGGCCTCTGATGGTAAGGGACCAGACGACGTGCATGGATTGCCCTCCTTGATCTCTTCCCTGAGCTTGAACAGAGCTTATAATGCGGGTGTCTTTCCTCCGTGACGATGCAAGGGTTCGAGTACTTTGTTTGGAAAGCCGGCCACTTCACAGCCTGTTGCATTGCTTTTCCGTGTGCTACAAGTACTTTAGAGCCGACTGAGAAAGTTTGGACTGGAGGCTCTTCATCCTTATTTCTTGTCTGTGTTAGCGCGCGGTGTGATCTCCAGCTTTCGGTGGCCAATAGTTCGACCTCTCTACTCTCTTCATCGATAACATTTGTTTCCATATCTCTCTGTAACATTCTAGGAGCTCTTCCGTACATTAGCTCAAACGGTGACCGTCCACTTCTTCCTCTTCTTCGCCGATAGCCGTATAACACTTTTGGTAAGGCATCTTCCCACTGGATTTCATTCTCGGACATAGTTTTCGATATTGATCGTTTGATGGTTCCAACCATCCTCTCCGCTTTCCCGTTTGACATAGGAGCATATGCGAGAACTGTCTTTAGCTGAATACCTTTTTCTTCCAAGAAACGAAGCAGTGAAGTTGCAGTAAAACAAAGTGCGTTATCCGAGATGATCCTTTTTGGAAGACCAAACGGTTCAATTATTTCTTTTTCGATGAATCTCAGGACCACTTCAGCATTGGCCTCCTCAACTGCAACTGCTATTGGCCATCCAGTAAGATGTTCCACCCCTATAAGGAGATATTTGTTTCCGGAAGAGGTTTCCTTGAATGGGCCGGCAAAGTCAATTGAAAAGGTTTCAAAGAGACCGGAAACTGGAAAGCCTAGAGTTGTCTTATACTTTCGTATTGGCGTGAATTTTTGACAGTTGTCGCAGCTTTTCACGAAGTTATAGACGTCCTTATGGATACTGGGCCACCAGAATCTCTCAGTAACGAATTTTTGGTTGTTTCGAGATCCCAATGCCCTAACTCATCATGAAAAGTCCTCAAGATCTTCATTCTTTCTTTCAAAGGGGCCACTAGTCGAGGACCGGCTTTCGTGTGTCGGAAGAGTTTCCCATTCCATGTGTAAAAGCCTTTTGATTCCTGCGTACCCAATTTCTGTGTTCAATATCAACCTTTCTCATTTCTAGTCCATCCAGGAATTTAATTAGTCCGTCAATATTAGCTTCGTACTCGTTATTGTTCGGCACTTGCACCTCGGCAACTCCGACGATTCTCGGAAGCTTTTTCATTTGGAATCAGTGGATCCCTCAAGCGGGATAGGTATCGGCAGGCTGATTATTGCGTCCGGGCCTATACACAATTTCAAACCGATATTCTGCGAAAATGTCGAGCCATCGGGCCAAGCGGTGATGTACATCTTTCTTTTGGAATGCTGTCTTAAGTGCCTGGTGATCAGTTATCAAGACAAATTTCTCGAGTGATAAAAGGTAACGCGAAACTTTTTCAGTGCGAAGACAACAGCGAGCGCTTCTTTTTCGCAGACTGAGTATCTCTTTCCGCATCATTCAGAGTGCGACTTGCGAATTGAACCGGGTGTAGTCTTCCGTTTTCATCTTTTTGGGACAAAACGGCACCCAAAGACCGTTCTGAGGCATCTGTCTCCACAACAAATGGTCTCTTGAAATCTGGATACATGAGCACTGGGGGACACATAGCTTATCTTTAAGCTCTTCAAATGCGGTTTGCATTTCCTTGTTCCATAAAAATTTTCCGTTCTTTGTTGTGCTGGCATGTAACGGTGCTGCAGTCTTGGCGAAATCTTTGATAAATCTCCTGTAATATGAGGCCAGTCCTAAGAAGCTTCGAACCTCCGTCTTTGAAGCGGGCCTTGGTGCCAACTTGATTTTTTTCGTTTTCTCTGGATCCACTTTAATTCCCTCTTGATCGACGATATGACCGAGTAATTGGATAGACGTTTTCGCAAAGAAGCATTTGCTTAACTTAATTTTCAGGCTGTACGCAGCTATTTTCTCCACCACAGTCTTGACATGCGATATGTGCTGATCCAAGGTTTTTGAGAATATCACTACATCATCGATATAAACTCTTGCAAATGGAAGTCCTTTCAAAACCTCGTTCATCATTCTTTGGAATGTAGCTGGGGCATTCATGAGACCAAAAGGCATCACTTCGAACCTGAATGTACCGGCTTTGCTGGTAAAAGTTGTTTTTTCCTTGCATTTTTCATCCAATGGAATCTGCCAATAACCAGTGTAAAGATCAATTGAGGTGAAGTATCTCCCGTCCTTCAAGTCCTCGAGGATTTCCTCCATTTCGGAATCGGAAATCGATCGGGTATCATTCTCTGGTTCAGTTGTCGGTAATCGACGCAAAAACGCAGCTTTCCATCCTTCTTTGGTGCGACCACAACTGGAAATGACCATGGGGATGAAACTGGCCGAATGATATCATTTTCCAGCATACTTGTAACATTCTCTGAGATAAATTGGTCATATTTTGGCGGTTGACGTCTAGGCCTGTGGTAAATTGGTTGAGTATCGGTAAGTTCAAATGAGTGAGTGACCGGTACACTTGCTTGTCTTAAATCTGATACACTCCATGCAATTACTTCGGAAGATGTTAACATGTCGGATATTATCATTGAGGCGGGGGCTGGAAGGTGCTGTACTTTTTCTTGAATTTCTCCAATTTGGCGCTGGTCCTTTTCTTGATCCTCACCCTCCAAATTTTGAAGGACCTCTTCCGGCGTGCTCACATCTTCAGATATGGAATTCGATATATTCTTGTTTTCCGTGCAATTGTAATCTTCTTTCATGCCCGAATTCCGTCCTTTGATTCGATATTATCGCAAAAAGAAACACATTCAGGTGTCAAACCTACCCTAGAATTCCATTCTTCATCTGTTTCAAACCCAGAATCATAATCGTCCCATGTCATGTTCATTGTCCCCCGAGCGTACCCTTTCTCACTTCCGAAAGTGTTAGTTGGTTCGGAATCTTCGCTGTCATAGCTAGAAGTGAAATCTTCACTGTCCGTCTCTCTTAGATCTTCCGGATGTGTGCTTTTGTCGAAATCCAGGGGCATCTTCACGTTTCTGCCGTCAACATTAACTGAAACGATTTGGTTGCCCAAGTCAATGCAGGTCCCTAGTCTTTCCATGGTAGGACAGCCAATGATTGCATCGAAAGGGAGCTCCGGCATGACGAGAAAGTCTACATCAACTTTAGAGTCCCCAAAGAACACGGAAACCTTGTTAACAGTGCCCATGCATTTTGAGACGGTTCCATCCGCCACAGTTATTCTTCGAGTAGTTGGAATAATTTCGAGACCTAAATCTGTCACCAAAGTTTCTGAGATAAGGTTTGGAACAGCGCCCGAATCGAAAAGAGCTTGGGTTTCATTCCCAATACTTTGACTGGTACTAGTTTAAGACGTCTTGGTGCTGTCGAGGCCGATTGAAGAAACAGTTTCTTACCCTTAGCGGACTTATTAGACCTGATAATTTTTTTGAGTTTTTTCTCGCATCCTCTGCGTCGCCCCTCAAAAGTTGACCAAACGTTATCCCAGTTGGGGCCGATGCAAGCTCAGCCACCAAATTGTACTTCTTCACATATTCTAGTACGTCCTTCGGGATACTCTTAAATTTCTTACTCTTTCTCGTCTTCTTGGCCGAAGTGTTTCCCACCCCTGGAACAACTTGATCAAGCCTCTTGGTTCGAGGAGGTACAGGTGCTGGGATATGCTCCAGCATTCCATAATCTAGCCTAGGTTTTTTCGACAAAACGTTCCCTTCCCCATCCCTTTTTGTCACATTAACTTGACTGATTTCTTCAGCGATGGATACATTACCGGCATCCGCCAACCTTTGATCCTTCCTGTTTTGTAAGATTTTCATCTCTGGTCCTGACTCACTCCTCGCGTCCGATAAATTTGCTCTTCTGTTGTCTTTAGACCAGCAGTTACTTTCATGATGCCCGTAACGACCGCACTTTCCACAACGAGTGTTTCTATGTGGATTATCAGGACACCTATTTGCAAAGTGTCCAGGCTTGTGACAGTAGGAACAGACTTCTGCGGCCTTGGGGGCCCCAGACTGGTTCTTCTTAATGGTAAGAGTAAGGCTTTCCAACTGCGAGGTTATCATGTCAAGTCGATTATCGAATCGGGTTTCCAACCTTTCTTCCAAGTTTTTGACATCGCTCCTGACTGATTCCAATGCTGCTGCGCTAGTAGCTGGCCTTTGATAATTCTTTTCAGGATGCACGATCGGCATAGATGTACGGGTTTCCCTCGGTATTTCACTTAGTGACTGAAACGTCTCCGAATTTTTGACAAATTCTACTATGGTACCCTTCAGTTCATTAAAAGTGTGAGGGCCCTTGATGAGGAGGAAATCGGAGAGCCGCTTATCCCCCATCGCCGCCTTACGCAGCATTCCGTACTTGGCTTGGGCGTTGAACCCAGCCTTTTCATAGAGATCACACAAGTATACCAATGAGCTTAACAAATCGTCGAAGTTGAGCCGGGCCTCTATGGCGGTACGAATCATCTCATCTGGTTCTACCTGCTTAGCATATTCTTTCACAAGCCACTCACATACCTCACCGAAGTTACGCCCATTCCCGTTAAGAGACCACCCGTTGATAAACTTGGCCTTATATTTGTGCTTTGCGTCACCATGAAGATAGGCGAAGATACTTTCGGCCTTCTCTTCATCGCTCTTCTCACGCATCACAACGTTGACATATGTATAGAGAAACTCCTCAACGTCTCATTCTTGCCCCCTGTGAACGTTATACGAGCAGCGTTGAGATCCATGATTACCAGAAAAGAAATCCCCTCGAATGGTTCCCTAAGACTGCTCAACTCGAATACCTCGGGTGCAACCCCCTCCACAAGAGTACCAAATGATAGGGGTAAATCGTCGGGAGAAGAGATACTTAGAACCAACTACCCCAAGACGGAGGTGTTGCGAGCGACAAAAGTGCTACCGTGGTATAGTTGAACAAATAAAAAGGAGTGTATATGGGAGAGAGTTGAGAGGGCTACAAGCAAGTATAAAAGGGGCAGGGTCTACCACTGATGCTCTGCGACCAGCTTAGGAAAAAGTTTTCTAGGGTCTGAAGTTGACTCTCAACTTCCTACTACTCGGAGCTTGACCTGAAGTTGTCTGCCAACTTGCTTGACCTCTCAAGGAGGAAGCACTTTACTCAGCTTATATAGACCTTTCGGCTAATCCTAAAGTCTCAATCAAACATACTAAATACCATAAAACGCATTCACGGGAATCGTGTGAACCAGAGAGACCATTAGAAGATATTTCCTCAAGGTAAATATCTAGGTGCCATACCCATGCCAGCCACCCATCGGCCAGGGGTGGGAATTGATGTGGCCATTATATAGACCTTTCAGAGTCACTCGTAGTATCACCCACAACCTAGAACTGTACTGACATCCACTATGACAGCGTGTCCTAAAATAAAAAATCAACCGATGAATTTGCCACACTCACCCAAATTAAAAATATCTTGCAAATTCAAAAACTGTAAAAATATCTTCCCAGTTCCAATACTGTATACAATTATGGTCCCATCTAAATTTTTTCGTGTGCGAATTTGCGCACATCAGGTTGTACAATGTTGCACAGAAGCGTGCGGAAGGTATTCATAAATCAACTAGGGATGCGGGCGGCGGGTAGAAACCTGTCACGCATGCATTAATTGGAGACTAAACGAAAAACGGGTAACGAAGTCGCGGAGCTCCTGTTGAGGGGAGGAACCGCGACGGGAAGCAGCGAAGGAAGCAAGGCGGCGGAAAAAACCTTGCCGTCGTCGCCCAAGGCGCCATAGATATCAATCCCGACGGGGGAGAGGAGGATATCGTTTTGGTTGCAGTAAGTGCCGTAATGACGATGTTTCTGCGCTCTGCGAGTGTTGCGGCAGCGCTTGCGGACACCGTACTTGGCGAAATGTGGCGGCGTGCGGAGGGGCGGGCAAAAGTAACGTCGACGGCGATATCGGTACTGTGAAGCCCGTATCCAGCGAGTATGTTAATGTCCATTCGTAGCGCGATGGAAGGAAAGGAAAAGAAAACAAACTTGGTGGCGTTCGCAACGAGACGGTGTAAGTGGAAAGCCAATTGGGCATAGTCCAAATCTCGAAGGGATTGGAAGATACGGTCAACGGCGAATAGGCGGCCTGCGAAGAACTGGGAAACAAACGAGTCCGATCCAATCGGAGATCCCCGCATGGTGAAACCGAGGGGTAAAAATGGGGCACGGAAATGACAAAGGGGGGTGCGAATGGGAGAAACCGTAAACTTGGGTCTTGGAAAGGTTGAGGTGGAACCCGAGTGGAACTCTTTAAAGTTGGATGAAACGGATGGCGGCGGCGGCTTGGGAACGAGGAAGGAAAAATGTTACCGTCATCTGTATACAAGCATTCTGGGCAGGTAAAAACTTCTCCTGTAACGAGAACAAGAGAGGATGAAGAGCCAAGGCAAAGAGCAAGGAACCGAGGGGATCACCTTGCTCAGTGCACTCTGAACTACGAATATAGAAGGATCCGAAAGCAAGCTCTGTATGGGCATCGTAACAGGAGTGTGCCCACCGTGCGAGGTTTTGGGCATGCGTTTGTGAGGCTTCCAGAAAGCGCTGGTACTAAAAGGTAGTGTACAGGGCGAAAGCATCCCTGGGTTACTCTCAGCAGTAGCCACTCCCCAGTCTTCAGAAAATAGTCGTCCTACGTACATCCGTAATCAGCAAAGCACCCCATTGGATCGACCTTACCCAAGCCCACGACAGAGTGGACCGCAACATCCTCCTTCAAGATTGCCGCCGCCATTTCCCCCACGCTTCCCCGCCATGCTCTCTGCGTGCTTTGGGCCACTTCTCATCCGAACGAAAAGAAGACGCAACTGATACTACAGCTGTACTCCTGCTTGGCGTAATTCAGGACTCTCCTTCCTCCACGACTCTCTTTCTCCTCTACATCAATAATCTACCCATCATCCTCCACCCCATTCCCCGCCCTCCTGCACACCTTACCCCTCCCTCCCCTTCACCTTTGTCGCCGACGACGTCTTCTCCACTGTTCTTCCCTCCCTCTCCTGCAAAAGCTCTTGTATGGGTGCCAACCTGGGCCTCTTCTCGCAACATGCTATGTACACGACAGAAGTGATCCTTCCTCCCCCTGTGCCCCCTGGGCCCAACCGAAATCTGTACACTCGCTGGTCAGCCTCCCCAATCGCAATCAGCAGTCTACCTTTGTATCAGACTGACCCCTGTTGGAATTGAGCCAGCAGAGACCATTCCCCGTGCGACAGCAGCCATCATTGCCTCGACTTACCCCTTCCGCTCTGCTGCAATCTCCTCCGATTCTCGCCTAGCCCACGCCAACTACGTCCTACAAACATTCGTTCGGAGCATATACATATAAGCTGCGTTCCTATTCCTGATATCACGGCTCTCTCAATTGCTGATGAAAATGGACTACGACGGCGTTTGCCACAATCCTCCGAACACGACGCAACATGCACCAAACACATCTTGGCCGTCTCCGTTTTGTTTGTACCAAATTCTAAATCTACAAACAATACAGCTCTACCACGCCCATCGCTTCACCACCAAACTCTGCCAGCTAGGCACCCCTCCTCACAGCTCCCGTCGCACCCTAGCCGTTCGCTCCCCCCAGCACCTCTCCACCTTCGGGGATGGTACCACTGTCCACCGTGCAATGAACATCGAGCTCGGCCGGACCACCTGGCCGACATATTTACGTCAATCCTGGAGCCGTCCTCCTTCCTTCCTCCCACTCCAGCCTACTTTCCGCCATCCGCCACCCGTACTACCATCGGCGAGTTTCCCACCGTCTAACCTCTCATTTGCTTTATGGCCACCGTAGAAGACTCCTTCGCTGGTTACTGCACTGGTTCCCGTTCTACCACCGTCGCTCCAGCACCCCACAAGACGGCCCCTATCACCTACACAACGGTCTCAAACTGCTTCTCCATTCAACGCTCTCCCGTCGACAACTCTAGACGCTTCACGCCGTCGTGATTCCCTTCGTTACATATTACACAACTTAGTCGCTAGTCCTTTCCGGGACACCCCAATGCTATGGCCCACGTCGGCTCCTTGTTGGGGGCCCTCTTCAATAAACGTTCAAGCTACCCTGAACTTCCCCTCATAGCATTAACACGGGAACAGTTCCATAAAATTTGTTAAAAAAACTTCTCCCATAGAAGATCTTCATTAGCGCAAAAAATTAAAAACGAGTGTGAGAGACCGTGTCGAGCATTATACACCATTTTTTCCTACATGCTTCTCACACATTCTTTAAATTTTTTGTCTTGCAAAAGATTTCCGCACAGAAACTTTGAGGTACAATGCTTCTCAAAGTTTGAGTAAAAATAAAAACATTCAAAGAATTTAGTAGTCCATATGAGTCGAGATGGGGGCCGACGAAACAGGAAAACGACCGCTCATTAACTGTTTTCTAGTTTTAAATTTCATGTGAAAACCTGAGATCAACGGACGAGGCAAATTCATCACACAACCTTCTTTGCAATAATCACACTTTTTTGAAAGAAGCGAGTGCACTCTTTAACCATTTCGTATCATTATGAAGTCGCTCTATTTATGTAATACTGCCAATTCCGAAACTGCAAAATCTGCGGAGTTCTAATTCACAAAGGCAAACATGAGCAAAACGCGCAAATCCAGCTTTCGTTCCAGCCGTCTCCGTCCTTACCAAGCCGTCCTCCGAATCTTCTACATTCGATTCCTCTCGACACAATTCAGTCGCCTTCTGACCAAAACTCCGGGAAACCTCATTCAAGTGATTATGTAGAGACTACATCATATGATTTAGTCACTAAAAAATATTGCTAAAAGGCCAGCAATTCTTGTTTCTACTCGCAATCTCATCTCGTAAGAAAGCAACCCCTGCTGAGTCTCAGGAGGAAGAGCATTCTTAGTCAAAAGATTTTGAAAATAAGAAGAAAAAAATCAAAAAAGGAGGACCAACCAACGAGGAGATACGGTATTGGAGTAAAGAATTAGTACGCTGGAGCAAGCAAGAAAAGTCCAACTTGGAACAAAGTGCTTTTTCCAATTCTGCGACGAAAACCAGGCAACGGAGCAGTGATCAACTTTACATTCAAACATCACTCACATCCGTAGGCAGTCAGGCAGCTGTGAATAGGAAGAACCAATACAATAGAAAACTGGTTTCATCTGCTTCATATGACGAGTACCCCAATTCTGCGAGGCCAATTTGATCATCTTCCCTGATGTGGCAGCAAAACTCAATAGGAAAGTGAACAGCGATGAAAATGAAGAATATTTGTCTGTTCAAAAGTCGAAGAGGAGGTCATCGTGATGAAGAAAAAAGTGAGAAGGAGGAAAAATGGAATTACTCACTAAGCGATGGAGGAAATTCTGTTGAGTCAAAACAAGAAAAATCTTTAAAGCTAGAGGCAAGCGGTTCTCAGAAAACTGGGATCGAAAGTTTTCAGGAGTTTGGATCAAGACGTTTCTTTGGAGTTAAAATCAGATACCTCTCAGGATTTCGATTCAGATATTTTTCAAGACTCTGCGTTCCAGAGGGTCACAGGAATCTGATTCAGATATTTTCCTCGTGTCTGAATCCGAAAGTTCTCAGGAGATTCAATCTGCAAGTTCAGGCTCCGAAGGCACGTTTGGAGAGACCGAGATTTTAAGTTGCTTCCAGGCTTCTCAGCAAAGGTTTATCGAACAGTTGCACAAAGCCCACCGGATTGTAATAGTGGACAGACATGTTATGCATCTGCTGTTTTGCAATGCATCTTGAATGATAACGTATTCATGGAAAAGCTTTGTATCGAATGGATGAATCTTAAGAGCCGTTGTAAACGCTTTCCTTTCCACTGCTTTGATAGGACTATTAGTTCGCAGGAGCTTAGGCTCACAACTAACGTCGGAAAAACTACGAATTGGGATCAAGGGTGCTGCGGAAGATTTTGCGGACAACTATGAGCAGCAGGATGCTCAGAATTTCTGACTGCATTGTTTCAGCAGTTAGATGTCGAGCTTTCCAACCAGAACGAGGATGGAAAAACGGTGGTCGACGAAAAACTTTGCTGTGGGATTGAAGACCTCAATGACCTGCGTAAGATGTCGAAAAAAGAAGTCTTCTAACGATGTGGTAAGAACTCTAGCACTACGCTAATGAGTCAGAATACAAACACAGGGAACATAGCTTTAAATAATTTACTCAAGAATTGCTTTCAAGCAGAGGAGGCAAACAGAAGGTGCGAACATTGCGGTCACATGACATCGATTCGGACAGATGGGATCACATCCGTGCCGCCTTGTATTGTATTCCACATGTTGAGATTTGAATTCCATACCGAGGGAAGGCGCAAATCTGATGAAGTTGATATTCCAGACACCCTATGTATTGACGAGTTTATGTTACCGAGAGAAAACTCAGAATATATCAAACACTTCAAATAATGCGGTTCTGAAAGGGATCAAAATATCCAATTCATCAGCGGACGACCCAGAGCCCGACCACGCAAGGAGTGATTCACAATCGGAAAGGAGGAGTCGAAAATGATAGAAGCGTTGTCCAAGCAGCACGTCTATAGCTTGGGTGGAATTACCAGACATTTCCCTGTTTACGAAAATCAATCGCTTGATGGTGGTCACTATGTTGCTTGATGTCAAGCTGCAAGAAAGTTGGTTCAATTGTAACGATTCTTCGTCACACTGAATAAGAAACACCCAACGAAGGTTTCAGGAAAAGATGGTTCAGGGTATTTGCTCTGGTTCTATAAACAATAGCGCTTTTCTTTATATTGCACTGCCCAATGCTATCGTAGTGTTGGCAACGTTTCCAATTATCGTTCCGTATAGGTCCCAGTCTGACCCCTACTGCAGTTCTGATTTCGTCAACGACACATGTCTTACGAATGGTCTAAGAACGGCCTTGTGAGTTAGTCCCACCTGAATCTGCCTGTCTTTTAGACCCTTCACTACACAGATCTGTCCTCCCTTCCCGGGAAATAGTTGTCTGTATATCTAATCCGTTGGAATGGATCTTTACATGTCGCACAATTATCACTCACCCGTGCAAAACTATTGTAGAGTAAATAGTAACCATCTAGGCGTCAGGTGAAAAGCTTGCATCACTTGATGACTTGATCATGGGATAGGTCGGAAATATCTTCCAACAGTAAAACACCCAAACGTTTCCCCCTTGATTTTTTAGCAGAACAGAGAGAGAACAATTCCCTTCCCTCCCTTCCTCCCCCGCCCCCCTCTTCGTCCCCCGTCGTTGCGCGGCCGCGAGGAGCCGCCACGAGGCGGGCGGTGCCATTCAACAAGCTGACCTCGCAAGGCGATTTCCTTTGTTTTCCCACTGACATTCTCCTTCCACCGCGTTCATCTGGTGTAAGTATCACGCTACTCTCACTTTGATGCTCAACGCCCAACACCCGCCTTCCGCCAACACACCACCTTTCAGCTTTCGCATCTCCACCTCTTTTTGGCTACTCGAGAGGCGATTACGCTGTAGGCGTCCAACACTTCTCCCTCCCCCGCCGCCGATCCTCACTTCCCAAGAGCCGAACTCCGCCGGCAAGTTCGAATATTGAAACGGTCAATTTTTGATCAACTACACGTGGCCACCTGGAACCCAGGTTTGGTGACAATTACACTGTTGAAAAGGAGGTGCGAGGTGCATACCGGCGTACAGGATCGGAGTCCCGAGGTTTGGCATACAGCACTGTAATAAGTCCAATCGTTTAGTAGGGTGCACTGCTTCAAGACCTCAGGGAGGCGGAAATTTGTTACTAAGCACCCACGTGCCACTTTCGGACATACTGTAACCATGGAGCACTTGCGCCACCTAGAACACAAGCCCATCGAAGGGGATGACGGAAAATGGCTGTCAGAAAGCCCGATGTGGGCACCAACTCGACAAGGCTACTACCAAGGCCCGGATATTGCCCGCTGTGCCCATCGCTGAGGCGGGAATACGAACAGTCGCCAGTCTACTGGCCCACCTTCGTACTACACACAGCGTCGGGTCAAGATGGGACAACCAAAGGCGCATCAGCACGGCAAGTTGATGAGCTATCTCGCACAGGTGGGCTACTGGTACTGTGGTTGTCACAACCAGTACATAGGCTCTAAGGTTTCCGGCCGACGGCAAACTGCCTCTTCGAGTTCTCCTACTCAAGTGCCCAAGATGCACAGTCCATACGGCGCCGAGGCGGTACCTACCACTACACAAGACACAACTGCGCAGCCCATTACCGCCGACGACAGCCTCCCCAGTCCCCGTCCCAGACGACCCAGCCCCACCGGCAACACTGGTGTACCACACCTTGTATTCCCCCACCAAAGGCCCCTGTCCCCGCGGCTCTTTCATCACCAGCACCCCGCGGTAGTCGCTCAAACCATTGCCACCAGAGGCAGACGCTCAACCATCGACACCGGAGATACAGCCACTGCCACCTATCCAAGACATATTCACAACGCACACTCCCGTCATGGCACATATCCCAACAAAATTCCGGGGACTACTCGCCGAGTTGTATGCCAAGACAATGGAGGAGGCAGTTGCCGCCTGCACATCTGGACAACCCCAGCGAGTGCAGACATTTGCCAAAGTATTCCTGTTTCCGGCAGTGATGTTTTCGGACATGTCCCTCCCCAGCTCCTGTTCTCTCGAACGCCGCCCGCAAATCGATCGCAGAAGCAATGAAAGAGCGGGTAGAACTATGGACCTCCGGCCAATACATGACTTTTGTGGGAACAGGCCGTCAGTACGTCTCCCCCACGCGCTGCGGCTACGCCGCTATCTCCGACCAGCAACGGGTAAATATCAGCAGAGCTACTAAACTGGCCAAGGAGGGGGCATATGGAAAGGCAGCACAGGCGCTCGGCTCGTTGGGCGTCTTACCACCCACCCGCGAGGTCGTCCAGGCACTCCTCGCGAAGCACCCGCAACAAGCTCCCAACGACGAGGCAGCGCACCACACCCCACTAGACAATATCTCGCCCTTCCGCGACTTCACGGAGAAGGAGGTGCTCGATGCTGTTCGTGGGTTTAAACCAGGTTCCTCTGCGGGGGGTTCTGGTCTCAAAAACCTTGCCCACCTCGTCGAACTTCTGCGAGCCCCGTCTTCATCTGGCCCGTCCGGATTTTTGGCAGCCTTGTCTAAAATGGTGAAACACCCTAGCAGCCGGCAAGGCCCCAGCCGCTCTGCACCTTGGATAGCTGGAGCGCCCCTAACCCCTTTGGCCAAAAAAGACCGGACAACCCAGGCCAATAGCCGTAGGAGAAACGCTGCGCAGATTGACTGGTAGTTGCCTGATGACAAGAGCCTCCGCAGAGCAGCTAAATACCTACAACCGCTGCAGGTTGGCATTGCTACCCGATCCGGCACTGAATACCGTCGGTCCATGGAGTCCGAAGGGTCGTACAGAAGTTTGGGCACACCTCCGAATACGCATTGCTGACTGTCGATCTCAAAAATGCATTCAATTTGTGCAGTCGGACAGCTTTCCTGGCAGCAGTCAAACACCACAGTTCCCCGACCTGTTCCCGTGGGTGGCATACTGCTATGCACATGAGCCCGCTTTCTTGTTGTTTGGCAGCCATATAATCCGGAGCGTGCAAGGAACGCAACAAGGGGACAATCTCGGTGGGCTCCTTTTTCGATCTTGCGCTGCACCCCGTTATCCTCAAAATCCAACGGATATTGAAAATCAGGGATGACGAAGAGCAGCAACTCGGCAACCTGCTGTTCCAACTCTGGTACCATGATGATGGGTACATCATCGCAAAACACGACCAGCTCCGCAAGGCATGGACATCTTGTCATCGCCAGAGGCCACAGCTCGGGGTCTGCACCTGGCAGTGCGAAATGCAGAATTCTGGTGGCCAACTCCACCACTGGAGTCAGTGCAACGCCTCTATCCAAGAGAACTCACACAGGAGTACAGCGAGGGGCAGTTGTCCTGACGCTCCGGTTGGCACCAACCGGTTTACCCAACAGCACTTCACAGGCCATGTGAAGTCCCTAAAGCCGTTCCTCGACACTATCATCGCCTTGGGGAACACGCAATCGCGTTCCAGCTCCTGCGCAACTGTTTTTAAGCTCGGATACCTGTTACGGGTGGTGCCACCAGCTGCACTGCGGAAGGCGCTGCAATATTCGATGCAATGATGGAGAACTGTGTGCGCACACTGGCTGGGGGCGTCCTCGACCACGACATATTTCGAGAACTGCAGTTGCCCATGAAACCGATCACCGCAAGAAGCCATCACTGGGAATTGGACTCACTTCGGCGAAGTCAATTGCAGCTGCAGCCTTCCTCGCCTCCAGCGCAGCGTTCCAACAGGCTGTGTGCAGCCCTCCTCCCAGCGGCAATTACGGATCTCTCAACTTACCGAGACATCGTCGAGGCGCACCAGATTTGGTCCCTCTCTTGCTCCCAGTCCAGGATTATCCTTTAGTGCCTCTGCTCAAACAAAACACCATCACAGAAGACACTATCGGACGCCATCCACGAGCGGGTGCAAGAGGAGATCGATGTGGGCGACAATAGACGGCAGGCCTTCCGTGCCTCCATGGGGCTCCCGGCGCGAAAATTGGGTGTACTGCACCCCATCTCCGGGCCTTAAGACTAGCATTGAACCAAGAGAATTCTCAATATAGTTCCAATACTATTGCCAAGTCCCGCTCTTCCCCGGAAACACCATGCCCCAAGCGGAACTGCCCCGAAACTCTCGACTGTTTCGGCGACCATCTGTTGCACTGCTTACACGGGGGCGAGAGGACGCGAAAACACGACTGTCAGGTTCGTTTATTGGCAAGATCTCATGAAAGCCGCGCGACATCCAGTCATCGAGCCGCGAGAAGGGTCCACCGCACAAGACCCGATATTCGCGCAATGGGACGAACCGGCAGAACAGACTTCTTCGACGTCACCTTTGTCAACCCACTAGCGCCCTCGAACAGGAGAGTGAGGACATTCAACCCATTCACCTCGCTTAACGCGGCGAGAACGGCGAAACACAGAAGATACGAGTCCTTTATCGCGTCTTCCGCCGGAAGTAGGATAGTGCCCGTCCCTATCTCTACCCTCGGGGATGGCACCCGACGCCCAACGCGTTGCTAACCGACGTCGCACGCAATGCAAAATAATTGGGATAGGTAGATCCAAATAATAATAGTTCCAACTTGAATAAATAAATAAATGCCAAATCGGACTTAGAATGAATAATGAATAGAAAACCAAATTTAATAATATATCTGATCGAGGGAATATTTCGATGGCCCGAGAATGTAAAAATATTTCTAACAACCTAGACTACTTATACTCTACACCAGGGTGAACCTTCTACAAAAATCAGGTGAGCCGTTCAATATTTTGGTAGGCATAATTTAGGCTCAGCAATAATTATTGCAGTATTTTCCAGGTAAGCAATCATCCAGATAATAATCTGTTGAAGCATAAATGTAATAATTATAGTCTGTATAATAAAAAAAACCCAACTGTAGGACATAAAAATTATTTCACACTGAATTCAGCATAAAATAGTGCCAGTGTAAATTAGATAAAATTAATCCTTGATGATTCATAATAAATCTAAGTTGTGGGCCTCAATAAAAATATTGCTCACAATTCAGCATCACTGTAGGACACCGGGATAGAGATTAAAATATTTGGTCAATTTTCACACTACTTCCCCTTTGAAATATTGAACTAAATTTATCCTGTTGACTGAGATGAATCCCCGAGATAAAATATTACTCATATCCATAGGTATAGATCCATCAAATAAAAGGAGCTTGAGCATGTCAGATACAGGACTGTCCTTTTTCGTGAGCGGGTCGGAGGGATTAATTGAACAGGTATCCATAGCATTTTCTTGATTTTGTTCGTTTCGAAATTATATCGAATTAATTGAACATCCGCTCTAATAGATTTATCTTCAGGCACACGACAAGTAGATAGAGACTGAATAGATCTTTTGAATCAAAAGCAACATGAATAGGAATATTGATATTTAGAAGTGTACTGTATGCTGCTGCAATAATTTTTCTTCCTCGATAGCTTCACCAGCAGCCAATATTTCACCAGATGCAATAGATTTAACAGGACGCCGAATAGATGTGAAAGCCAATAAATTGTATGAAATATTGAATTACAATTTAAGGATCCAATAGCAACCCACCAATACATCCAAGTTGCGCATTTGTCGATCCGGCTGGTTTTCCTGCATCAAGAAAAAACAACAACTGATAAATTGAAATTTCCAGAAACTTCCGGGCGCCGATACGTGCTTGTAGAACCAAAAGATTTTAAATTCCGAAGCATAGAAGATTGGATAGATAAATCACGAACCAATGGATTTGACCTTTTCTGTTGTAAATATCTTGCTGTAAAGGCAGACACTGGAGATGCAACCATACCCAAATAGACAATTGATCCGTTTAACGAATTAAAGGCAATTTTTCAAATGAGTTCATTTCTTCATCAGGTTGTTTCGACGATTTCTTGATATTGAATGGGTTCCAGTCCATTTAGCTTATCATCAGCTGAGACATTAATTTTATAGTCATCAAACTGCATGATTTTAACTCCATTGAAATAAAAGATCCAGGACTATGTACGATTGTACCAAGCTTATATACTTTCCCAAGATCTTGGATAAATTGCTTCTTAATATTTTTTTTGTCCAGTAATAAGTATATCATCGACCAATTTAACAACAAGCAGAATTAAGGATCCCTTTTAAACTCATGAAAAATAATTGGGGTATATAAACGACTGATTTCAATCCGAGGTCAAAGAAAGTATTATCAGAGTGTATTTGCCATTTTGCATTCGCGTTGACTAACCCATATGAAGCAGACAGTAATAACCAGTAGAAGGATTTTTCAAAGCAGGAGGTCTCTAAACATCTCGTAATGCTGATCCAGATTGTAAAAATGCAGACTTCACATCAACCTTTGATAAATTCCATTTAAAAATTGTAGAAATTGATAAGAAGAATCTAATTGCCATCGGGAACAAGATTCCGAGTCAGTTCTCAAATTATTTTTCTCCTTGTCCTCATTTCCATGCGGAGCAATCGAGCCTTGCAATAATAATTTCCATTATCCAAAATTTTTATTTTGTATAAAACGTGACTGGATATTACATTCGAGTCGGGAGGAATTTTTGAACATGAATTTTTGAACACGTAGTGAGAAAATTATTTTCTTCCGTATTGTACGCATTTGAAATAATATGAGATGGAAGTCCAGATGCTTGATGAAGTAAAAAATTCTTTAGATCCAAACCTTTTATGATAAAAACTCAGATCTTTTTGTTCAGATGATTTCAATTCCCGTTCCAGGTAACAACTCAATTTCATGCGCATCAATTCCATCGTTTTCATCAATAGGGATATGAATTAAATTTTCAGGGTGCAGGGACTAAGTTCAGATTCAATCGGAACATGTTCGAGAGATAATATGTTTTTAGATTCTGATAAATTTCCATCACTTTCTGATTCATTATATTTTTTCGACTCAGTATTCATATTTGTGTTAAAATTACCATCATCAGAATGATCGTCAAAATTGTTTTCGCCCACATTTTTCGCTTCCGGTAATATTTGTTTCATCAGAAATATCTTCCACAGAATATTCAATAGACTGATTCAATAAATCATTTGCCTTTTGAATTTGGTATGCTAGTTCATTAGATGAAACGGAATGTCGGACATCTTCAATTGCAGCATGTATAAATTTTCCATTGGATCCAGGTACTGTGACGATAAGAGATTTTTTGTCGAATTTCAATACTGGTTTGGGCGATGACCAAGATCCTTTTTCTGATTTGGTAGATGAATAAAAATTTCCACAATATCGCCAACATTAATTGGAATATCGGTCACAGACTTTGATTTTAGAATAAGATTTAATTTCCTCTTGGCTATTAGCTCATTATGAGCTTCTCTTAAATCATTTGGTAGACTTCGAGGACCAGAATTATCGATGGGTCGAGTGTGACCAGTGGCAAGCTCGTATGAAGAAACAACATCATTTCCATATAAATCATTCGATATTTGAAACATTCGAGCAATACGAACCGTATTACTTGCAGAAGAATCGGATATTTTTAAACGGATATAAATGTCTCTCAATATTTTATGTTTTGACTCAATAATTTTTGTTATGGCGGCGGGAACCAATAGGACAAAACGAAATTCCTCTTTCCTCAAGATAGCTTCTAAAATATCATTGTCAAACGCCTGATCTCCCATTAAATTGTTAGGGTCCCAAAATGGTGTTAACCAGAGAGTCTCAATACAATAATGCAATTTTCCATCCTTAAAGAGGGCACTATTGAACCAGTTGAATACCTGGTAACTGAGTCCATAATGTGAAAAATATCCAAGTTTTCCACAAAAAAATGATCCACACAAACCAATTCATTAAATCCGCGAGATATAGAGCTTAAAGATACTGCACGAGGATGAGATGGTTTTTTTGTGACATCACAAAATTTGCAGGAGTCAATTATGCTTGATAAATATTTTTTGCATTCATCGTCCCATATAAAATTTCTTTGTAACAATAGTTTTATATCATCATAATTTGAGTGACCACATACATGTTTGTGAACCTTATTAATTATTTTCTTCTTTTCAGCCCAAGATATATTTTTGATGTATTGATATTGTTGGAACAAATTGCTGATAGAAATGAGTTTTCAATAGGTTCGGATGATTGTATAAATATATTTCCGGGTACATAACAATGATGACCATGATCCACCAATGTTATAGAATCGATTGAATTATTTGCGGACTCGAACTCGATGCGATTGTCCGTCATATGAATAATATTTGATTTTCTTGTGATATTTCTTCCAATAACCCATTGAGATGATCCACTGATTATTAGATGCCTTATTTTAACCTGATTTCCATTGTCTGAAATAGCTGATAAAAATATTGAACCGATCATTTTTCTTTTTTCGCTTGAGTGGTCGCCATTTCCGTATTGCCAGAAGGGCGTGTCCTTGATACATTCAGGAAGTTCATCAAGAATTCCATTCCATTCCGGTAAAATAAATTTCGAAAGTGCTCGTAATTCAACAATCCCATTCCACTATACGGTGCTCCATCATCAAGTAACGGACCTGGGTATAACGTATTTGACGGAGAATCAAGCACCGTTTTTACCATATGAAATGTTACAGAACCAGAATCATTTTTGTCTTTGATATTTTCTGCATTTCCCATTCTAGATGATGAACCTTTATGATAATTTTTAGCACTCTTGCATTTATCTTTTTCATAGGCCCAATGGCCAATTTCTCCACATCGGTCACAAGTTGATTTTGCCTTGAGGCAGCAAAGTCTTCAGGAGATAATCTTTGCTTATTATTTTTCTTGAAATTTTTCTTTTCTCCGTATGAAATATTTGATTGACTTGAAGAGATATATTTTTGAGCATTTCCATATATTTGATTTGTATTTTTTGGTTTATCACATGCACGAATAATAGATGATATTTCTGAATATTTGATTAATTCTAGGATTTTTCCTTTTTCCAAATCGGCTTCTTCATGCTTCGGAGAAGCAGCAGCCAAAATAGATACTCGCTGGTTTGAATCAATTTTGGAATTAGCCAGGAGCAAAAATGATACCAGTGCTTCAGGTAATTTCGAAGTACCAGTAGATGAATGAAATCGGGCAATTTGAGCATCAAACCGTGATTCAAAATTTTTGAAAGACTCATTATCACCACGAGTAGTGTGCAATAGATCTAAGAATTTTTGAAATGTATCTGATATAGATGATAGAGGATCCACCTTATGAATAGCGTTAGCAATCGCTAATGCACCATTTTCAGACTGAATTTCTGTGTCTGGAATTTTCTTACAAATATCAAGAGCTCGTCCAAATAATTGTGATTGTAAGACAAGACCTTGTACTGCCTTAGGAACCTTATTAGAATTTGATGCTGGTAATAAATCATGAACAGATTTCCATTTTGAACAGCATCAAAATATTTTTCTTGAGGTCCTTTACCATCCGTCCAAGGAGCCGTGCGAAGATCCCATGAAAATTTCGGCCTTGAAGGAATTTCGGGGCGATCTGGGCCCATAACTGCAAAATAATTGGGATAGGTAGATCCAAATAATAATAAATAGTTCCAACTTGAATAAATAAATAAATGCCACAATCGGACTTAGAATGAATAATGAATAGAAAACCAAATTTAATAATATCGAGGGGAATATTTCGATAGCCCGAGGATGTAAAAATATTTCTAACAACCTAGACTACTTATACTCTACACCAGGGTGAACCTGCTACAAAAATCAGGTGAGCCGTTCAATAATTTTGGTAGACAATTTAGGCTCAGCAATAATTATTGCAGTATTTTCCAGGTAAGCAATCATCCAGATAATAATTTGTTGGTAGCATAAATGTAATAATTATAGCCTGTATAATATAAAAACCCAACTGTAGGACATAAAAATTATTTCACACTGAATTCAGCATAAAATAGTGCCAGTGTAAAATAGATAAAATTATTCCTTGATGATTCATAATAAATATAAATTGTGGGCCTCAATAAAAATATTGCTCCACAATTCAGCATCACTGTAGGACACCGGGATAGAGATTAAAATATTTGGTCAATTTTCACACGCAACGTCGCTACGAGGCAAGGGAGACCTACGCAAAGGTCAAAGAAATATTAACACAGCGTCATGCCGCAGAAGCAGTAATGTCCAATGCAGCGTGCCTGTTGGCCGGCCTCCCGTCAGTTTTCTAGCGTTTTGACAACTTCCCGCCAACCCTTTACATTGTAAGGCTTTACCATCACGACATCCCTTAGGGAACAGCTGACCATATTTTTCATGCATTAAAAACACCCCAAATTCCCCCCCTTGAAGAAATAACGCGAAATTAGTAGCTTCGATCTCGAAACTTATTGTCAGGGGAGGAATTGCGAAGGCTGGCAACGATAGAAGCAAGAAGGTGGAAGCCCCTGTGTCCTTTATCCGCAAGCGCGCCGAGTTTATAAAGCCTGAAAGGCAAGAGAGGATTTCATTAGCGTCGCGCAGTACTCACCGTACTCTTGAACAAATCAATAAAGGATTAAGTAGCCTAATATGTGGGAAGTAGGGTTCTTTCCTAAAAGATAAAGGGCGTTTTGCAAGCACCGCGAATTCCCCCTCCCCTGTAACTACAGAACTGGCCTTTTCCAAAATTCTTGCTCCCTTTATGTGGAAATCTATTATTGACCAATCTGATATCAGATGTAACATCAAAAACTTCGAAAAAAAAGAATTATTACAGCGCACCTGGGCTGGCATACCGCGCTGGCTGAGTTGGCATGCAGCGTTGGCTATGCAGAAACTGTATTACCCAATATATTTTCAAGTAGTTTTAGAGGGACGCCGTGCACTGTACAGTAGCGGTGCTGCGCTGGTATAGCTACTGCTGAGGTGCCACAGATTTCTGGTGTTTGAAACTATATATAAAGGAGGTAAGAGGATATGCCCGGGTGCACCAATCATGGGGCTTTGTAAGGATTTTTTTAGTGATCTAGAATTTGCAGCTGCTGTGAACCACCCGAAGAATTATTTGTACACTGCATTGGATGTATGGATATTTTGGAAGAGTTTTTTGGCTCTGATCTCGGGGACTAGGACTGAGACAAGTGAATCTAGATATATATCCTGCCAATATCTGCTATTAGTCTTTCTCGATCACATGAATCCATTTGATGCATTCTTCCATACTTCTTATATTCGTTCGAGACTTTAGGGTTATCCAAAAAGTGTATATAAACTGCGTAAACTGCTTCCTCCTGTGGAGGTCAAACAAGTTGGCAAACAAATTCAAGTCAAGTCCGAGTAGATAGAAATTTTAAAGTCAGCTTCAGACCCAAGAAAAATTTTTCTTATGCTGATCACGGGGCATCAGTGGTATACACTGTCCTCTTTATCCTTTTTTGTAGCCATCTTGACTGTAACCTTTATCCACCTCTTTCTATTCGCTCAGCTATACCAAAAAAGCCTTTTTGTCTCTTGAGGCACCCTTTTTTGGTAATTGGTTCCAGGTATCTCTTATCCCGACAATTTACCCTTATCACTATCATTTTTCAAAACTATCGCCCTCCATTATTGAGTAAAAAACTGCAATCGTTTCCCCTTATGAATTCAAATTCACTGTTCGACTCTATTTTCTATTTTATGTTTAGGCTGCGACATTACCTCGCTCTTTTATTTCACAAAAAGCTATTAAATGTTTTCAAAACATGTTCCTATTTAAAGATCGATATCAACATTGTTGAAACGGCACCCTTGCTAGCGACCCCACCATCTGCCTACTCCCGTTTTGCCCTCAAAATGAACATTGCCCCCCGTCAATCACCATCGTCAAAGCATCCAGAACCACCGTTCCTCCACGTCTTGGCCTTGATCGCCAATGGGCCAACAAAATACGAAGATAATCGTAAAGGGATGGACCTGGACCTCCTTCTGGAGTGGGTCTGCCGTTACTGTCTCGATGAGGCAGAGGAAGAGGAGGCAGAAGAGGAAGTAGAGGTTGACGATGCATAGGCAGTAGAGGACTTTGAGGAGCAGAAAAAAATCTGAGGCGAATGTGCATGGATCGGAAGATGAGAAAAATGGGTGGACCAATGGGAGCAACTGGTGCAGAATCGTGGAGGATCTGCTGTCGAGGATGAAGTGGATATGAATGTAGTTATCTTTATCTTGGACTTCTCTGTTGGAAATGAGGCGAAGGTTGAGGGTAATGAGGATGGGTTGGATAAGGCTTCATATCTCTGAGTAGTATATGTATCATTTGGACCGTTCGGCGGAATTTCTAGGGATTGCATTGGAATTATTGATATCTTGGAGGAATTGTTTGGCTCTGATCTCGAAGGATAAGCTCTTTAGGACTAGATGAATGTATTTATCGTCATAGTATCTACATTTAGTTTTTCATGCCCAAAGCTTCCCATTAATAGATTTTATGGGACTTAGTACGTTTGTTTGATATTATTGTACGACCACCCCAAAAATTTCATGCAAGACGATTAATATGCTTCTCGTAGGAGGGGAAAGGTAGCTAGGAGAAAATTTTAATTACGGGCGGAAGTAATGCAGAAGTTAAAAGGGAACTTTTGCCCTGAGGGACATTTATTTAACTCTATTCTCTGAACATAGATGATAGGCCCTGTCCCTTCTATACTTGCTTGCATCCTCCTGGTCCCCCATCTTTATTCATCTTTTATCATTCCAACAACCATACTCCGCTGGCACTCTTGTCGCTTGCAACGCTTTTGCCTTAGGATAAAAGCAATGTGCGGCTTTGAATTTTCATGCATTTAGGAGAATAACAAAGGGTATGCTTGATAAAATATCGTAAAAAGATTTGGAAGAAGAAAAGTATCACGTGTGGAGATGTTAGTTTTGGTGAAAATAATAACAAATATTTAAACATGAAACAGAAAATTGTATTTTACAGTTAATTTGGACTCAGAAAGGAGAACTGCTGCAGGATTTCTTTTTTTTTGTTAAGGGAAAAGAAAAAATATTCATTTGAGAGAGTAGACGTCAATAATTGACCTTGGGATGAACGGAAGAGAAATTAGCGTGAAGGCTGGTTTCGTAATGACGAAAACCCCGCCTAAAGCAGAAAGATCAGGCTTTTTATTGACATTATCCATCGTTTCGGTTATACCGTCACTTTATTATTAAATTGTTTGGCCTTTCAAACGGATATGGGTTGAGCTGATTACCAACATGATATCCCGAAAAGTAAGTACGCGTCGTTGCTACTTGAGTGCTTTATTTTACAGTTCTCTGACACGTATAGATTTAACATATACCTAAGCTGTTTCTGTGTATGATAAATCCTCTTTAACAGACCAATGGTTTAATTGTTCAGTATTTAATTTGCGGCAGGCAGTTTTATTTGATTTATAAGTTTTTGCAGACCACTGCATTATTATTCAATTATTCAACCCATTTTCTGTATATGTTATACTTTTATTTGGTTTCGAATGTATCTTTTAATGATTAAGCTACAATGAAAATTTGATTTACCAGAAATGATGCATAGATTGTAATTAATACATATTTTTTGGATTTTTTGGGCATCCTGCGGCACTTTGCTTATTATTAGCGCTGCTTAAGATTGACTGCTTATAAATTAATTTATCCGGTAAAGTTAATGAACTATCCATGTTTATTCTATCTTCCTAAAACCATTTCATTCCCCCATTTTTATCCCAGAAGCAGCGCCTCAGCTGTTATTTGTCTCGGCGATGCTTCTGTCTTGAAGAGAAAAAACTTTTGTATAGTACTGCAGTTACTTACCCGATATATTGTAGACTAATAGGGTAAAATGGCGTCAAAAAAAGAATATTACCAAGTACTCCAGATGAGGGAACTTGAAAGAGATTTAATTGCATCACTAGAATTGCAATTACAAGTACGAGTGGTAAAAAGTGAAAGATTTGTCACTGCCATTGTTGGTAGTTCTCTAGGAGAAAACCTTACAATTTCAATTAGAGGTTTGTAAGCTTACGAAGCGTTTTGGATCGAAATTGAATCTCAAAAAGCCTTTCGTCCCTAAAATAAATCATTTTTAAGAATTTTATAGACTTTTTCAATACCAAAATCTCGATAAAATTATTCAAAGTACTTAGAGCGGCAGAAAAGCATTTCATATGGGCGCCGAAAATCCTTCAAAAGATACTTGTAAAGTACTGAGACGTATGTACTTCAAAATACTCATCCTGTAGGTCGAACCCTACAACTTTATTCAAGACATCATGGGTACTCTCGCAGGTTTCTCACATGTGAACGGCTCGTGATTGATCACCTCTTCCAAGAACAAATTCAGCTCAATAAATTTACGTTCAACTGATTTCATAAGCGGGACTACCTTTTCCATCGAGTTCATTCCTTTCTTTCCTTTGTGAACTGATTCGAACATCTCTTCATCTATGGACTCCTCGGTTTTTCTTTCTTCTTCTGTCTTTTAAGAATTCCTAGTCTCCCCTCGTCCTCAAAGCACGAAACGACATTACCATTATTCTTTCTAAAGGCAATTCTGCCCTTCTCTTGCGCTTCGATCTCTATCAAATTTCGAGCGATAAGCTCTGCCAGGCTTTTACTATTGACGAACTATGGGCTCCCCTACGTTATTTATATGTGCGGGAAACTTCGGAGAGAGGATGGAAGGAAGGAGATTGCGAGATTCTAAAATGGTAACTGAAGTGCTTAGGATATTCATAATGGTTGTAGAGGGTGTTGAGATGTTTTCGAAGGGTCGCGGATGATTTTCCGCAACACTCCAGTTCACGTAATGATTGCAAACTAAGACTACCAATGCGTGTAAAATCTTAAAATAGGCGGATTCTCTCGCTTAACAGTAGTGGAAGCCGTCCCTAAAAGAAATTCTTGTGAAAGAATCAAGTTTGATTATGAATGAAGATATTTAAGGTTGAAGTAAACTAAATGCGCCGATATGGCTAGCATTATCTACGGAGGAGAAGGCGGCTCTATATGAACGGAAAAAATGAAAAAAATTGTTTGGGGAAACTAAAAGTTCTGCGCTTAAAAAACGTATGCTATGAAGAAATGAATAAAAATTTGGCCGAGAAGAATTGCTTTCGTTAATTCTCTTGAAAATGGCCTCTGAAGCTTACTGCTACTTATATTTCTGACCATAAAAGATGCCTTAAAAGTGCCGGTGCAGAGTGCAGTCGTTGCGTTTTCCCTTCCTCCGGGTGTTCTATTTCAGAAAATTGATTAGGGGTGTGTTGGCTGGGGTTTGACTAGCCTTGTGACCTTTTTCTAAATGTTTGCCGTATTTGATGGCCTTCCCATGTTTGGGGTAATCGTTTTTGTTATGACTCGGCCATACAGAATGTTTTTGGTTTTTCTCTTTAAGTTTAATACCTAATCCATATTATCATCACTTCTTTTTCTACAGTCGATACTTCGACATTGCTGCACTTGGTACCTTTTATGACTTGGACTTACTTTCCCGTGGTGTCAAATATTTACGATATTGTAAAGTATAGCACATAATGGCACACTCTGGCCCAGTTTACCATCGCAGTAGAGAAACTGCAAGTCTCCTTACTAAGATTTCACAATCTGCGCATATGTATAACAATTAGGTATCCCGTTTAAAATATACGCTAACTACCACCGTGGGAGTTAACTGGGTTTCAGCCACCTTGTTGGTTACAGTAAATGAACCCCATTTTCCTTGTGTATCCCGCTGTACTGATGTGAAGAATGAAGGGTTGAATATTCAAAATCATTGAAATGAAACTCCATCTGGAATCAACTCGCACAAGGACAAGGAATTCTGATTCAATTGTCAAATGAATGGCTGGGGCGGACGGACAATAGAATTCCTCGTTCAATATTCTCACTGAACTGTTCCCTTCCACTTCTCTGGCAATGTTAGTGATACTGTTGTAGACTAGTTATGTAGGTTCCCTTGAATAAGTATTTTCCTGCTATAATTGTCTACTTAAGGAGCACGTCGGTTGCAGGGCGTGATAATAAAACCAAAAATATAGCTTCAACCAATCCAGTACAACTTCGCTGTAAAAAGTGTTCGGAGAACATCGACTTTTTGGGCCCAGAGCTTAATCATCTGAGAAAGCCTTCATCACTTCCCGAGTCAGCCAGGTTGCCATTTCTTTCATCTCACCTTTATTATATTCTCCGCGACTTTTGTTTGTTTATAGTGATGTCAAACCAGTTGGAGGAATAGACGACAACAATCGTTTGTACAGCTTTCCAGGAAATCCATGTGAGGACTTCCATTTGTGGTGTGCGCTCACGGAGGCTGTGCTACAATCCGAGGTAGCTATGCGGATGATTCAGCAGTAGTTTATTGGACAGGAGGGTAAATTATCACCTGAAAAGAGGCAGAATATAGCTACTGCCCGAGGGTTTGTTATCCAGGGCCTTGGAGATCGCCCGCTTCCTTTGGGTCTAACATCTAGTAACAACCTTTAAATAATGTAAAAAGGTTGCAAGAATGGTATGCTGCGTCAAATGCAGCTACCAGAGTGCAAATAAAAGCCCGGTTGTCGAAAACGAACTACATATCTGAGTCGAAGCAAGACAATATCAACAGTTTTGAAAGTATCTTTAATCCTGTAGCCGCGATGGGTAGCCCAATCTCAGACGATTTTTAAGTAGCCATGTTATTTTTTCGTTCAGTGAGAAGAATGCGTCACTAGTTGGGCACGTAATCGCTTCTCTTCAGACTAAACAGGGCGGGACAAACTGGGATCGTGCTTCTTCAGCGCTTCTTCAAGAATACGAGGAACAAGTCATGCGTGTAAGGCCCGTGAGATCAACTAAGTCTCGAAGACCTGGACAAACCCTAAGAGTAGAAACTAGAGGATGTAAGTCTGCCTGAGGAAACAAAGAGGCAAGGAAGCAGGATGGACGCCGCTGTTATCGTTGCAAAAAGGTCGGACATTTGAAACATAATTGTCCAATGGGGCAAATTTGCCCAAATCAGCAATCGACTGAAAGGAAGAGTGGAGGAAGAATGAAGGATGAGGCAAACACAGCACGTTGTTCGAACGCTCAGTATCTGGGGGAGGTTAAAGAATGCGTGAAGAGAAGTTCCTGTGCTTCTAGCACATGTCACTCAACCACACTATGGAAATTGAGGAGACCACGGAGAGAGAAAGTGTCTTTCTTAAGATTCGGGTGTTTGAGACTATATGATGTCGAATCTAGATTGGCTTCGAAATGTCAGAGCGACACAGGCCAGACCTATTGTACTTGGAGATGGTCGAACGATACACGACCCCCGCAGTGGTACCCTCGTATTGCGTACCTCAGTGGTACCCTCGTATTGCGTACCTTAACCGGGGAGAGAGGTCAGTACGAAATGGCACTCGCTATTAGAACCTTTTTTTATGCATCTGATTCACGTTGCAATTCTATCGTGCTCTAATCTGTACGACCATAGATACATGATCAACTTTGGAAAGGGTCAATGCAACGGGATACTTCAAGACACAACTCAGTTTGTTGGGAGAAATGTAGAGGGAGTGAAGGAAGTTGTTACACCACCGATTCCACCGGCATCGAATGCAGTTTTTGCCAAGTTTGTCGCGCTGGAAAGAGGGAAGACTGAAACGGAAGAGGGAGATCAAGCCTGGGCACGAACAACTCGGTCACGCTTATGCAGAGATTATCATGGACTTATTTGGGTGCGGTGCGGGACTGGGCATGAGACCCAAATACGCAGAGGATCTGCATGCCACCGCCACTAGTTTCAAGGGAACACAGTCAAAGCAGTTACTGCAAACCAGCAGTCAAAGGTCCAAGGAAAGGATATATAAATCATACACTCCGATTTATGCAGTCCGATGTCCGTCGAGTCATTCTCGGGGGTTCGATACTTTGTCACTTTCATAGACGCGTTTTCGGGATATATGGTTGCACCATGATTGCCCATAAAGCGAGGTTGCAGAACGTTTCGGGTCATGTCAGGTGTGGTTTGAAAGAAAATTTGAATATCGCATCAAACGTCTACATTGCGATGCAGAACGAAATGGTGTTGCTCCTGATAAAATTAAACAGTAGGTATTGAGAATCAATCACTCCGCAGTCCTTTCCAAATAATAATGAGATAGCGAAGAGGGGGAGTTGCAACTTTTTGAATCAACACGGAGAATGCTAGACCGTGCATCACTACCCGGAACTCTGGACCGAGGCAGACGTGCATGCTGCACAGATTTGCAATTACTTCACAGCTCCCCTCGGAACACCCACACCTCGATAGAGCTGATTTCTGGTCAGAAACGGAATATATCCTACTTCAGGTTATATAGATGCTTGGGACGGTATCATATCACCAAAGAGACAAGAGCGATGCTAAACACTAAGGCAGAACTTGGAGTTGTGGTTTTAATGCTATGAAAATAGAAATTTAGATTATGATTGCCATCCAGGAGTATGGCAGTGGTATCTAAGGACGTATCTGTGGATGAAACTATTTTTCCAGCCCGGGACTGGAAAGATGCCGAATCGCTGGAAGCACCGGCACTATTGGATGATTAAGATGAAAGAATTTGAGCCAATGCAACAGTTTCGGGGAGATGGACACCGTCTTGACTGAGGAGGCTGCAGAAAAAAGGGGGATGTGACTGCAGTAAAGAATCTAATCCTGATATCGCCGATTCAGGAGATGCCTTACTTTAAATCAGAGAGGTAATGCTGACATACTATCCACCAGATGAAAATGACCACCATGATCGTCAAGAGGCTGAGTGACATGAACTTGTTCCGGTACAGTCCAATACCCAAGGCCAAGGAGAGGAGAAAGCCTCCACTACACCTTTAGCTCCGCAGCTATAGCAAATTTGATTGAGCGTGATCCAATTTCTCTCGCGAAGCGCTGTCTTTTCATGATGCCGATGAGTGTAGACAATCAGTAGGTACAGAGGTTGCCTCACTTCCTGCCTGACCATGGAACATGAGAGGTCGAAACACAGGGTAATGCGATCCGTCCATTCAGTACGACTACTGTTTGCCAGGAGAAGGGACTAAACGGGACGTCTTGTAATGCACGAAGCTCGCCCGATGTAAGGGTATTTGAACAGGGGAAAGTTCACAAAACTTCGCACCGGTAGCAGACTTCTCAACTGTTCGCGTTTGTCTCTCTATTGCTCTAATGGGTTCGTCACGTGGAATAAATGGACATCAAAAAATTCTTGCGGTAAATGTTTACTTCTCTGCACCTCTGGTCCTGGATCTGTGCCGTAATGATCAGGTACTAAAGCATCAACGAGGTATTTATGGACTGTATCAAGCTACTGTTCTTTGGTATCGTAAGTGAAAATTGGTTGTGAGGAAACTGGTGTTTGACGATTTCAGTCAATTGGTTGCGCATATCGAGGTGCTAACATAATAATTCATTTATGTTGATGATGATATCATCTTGATAAACAAGTCAAAAGAAGCTATCCATGAAATGAAAGATGGGCTTACTGTTGAGCTGGATGTGAAGGATCTAAAAAAGCTCCGATTCTTCCAGGTGTGGTTTCTATGCAGAATTTAAAGGTAGCGTGCTTGTCGCGGCGCCACTACACAAGTGAGGTTTTGAAGCGGTTCTTTATGGCATATTGTAGGCGTGAGCACACCTATGTGCGAGGGGTCTTGAGAGATTTCGCTGCAACAGATGGCCTCGGTAGATGTCCAAAAGTATCAAGAACTTCTGGGCTGCTGACTCTTCCTGGCGACTAGGACTCAGCCCGATCTATCTGCATCTCCAGAATCCTATGCGTATACACTGTATCGCCAAAGGAGTTACATTAAAGTGCATTGAAGAGGGTTTTGAGGTATCTGCGAGGTACAAGGGGCTATGCTCTTTGGATTCTGAAAGGCATGGATATGGTGATCAGTGGATACTGCGATACAGATGTGGCGGCGAGAACTCAGATCGTAGGTCAATTCCAGGCTTTATTCTAAATGGTACACCCCAGGTTTGGAGATACCGAGAACCAATAACGATGGATTTATCGACTGTAAGAGGCTGAGCCCTCAGAACTTGTGAAGCTAAAAAGATGTTATTATGGATCTTCACCTGCTCGCTAAGTTAAGGTATCAAACGGGTGCAAGCCACAAAAGTGAGGGAGGATATCTAGTATATGTTTCCCTCGTCTGAATAAGGTATCAGGATTTCAAAACATGTTAAGGTACTTGGAATGCAAAACATGTCGCAATAGGAAGGAATTTTGCTAAGGAGAACGATGATCGAAGTGTTCTCTCACTATCGTATTGTCTGAGAAACAAGATGATTGCTAAAACCTTCAAAACTCGTTCGAGGAGGGTTTCCTTTGAGAGGCACAGGCAATCTTAGTCACTTCGTGCAGAATCGAAAAATCAAATGTGACTGCTTTAAACAAGAGGGGGATCTGGATGCTATCAGGTTTTGTTCCTACACGGGCAAATATTTTCGTGTTATTTTGTAATACCACCGAGAGATTCCTATTCATCTTATATCCAGCCGAACTGATGTGGCGAATGAAGGATTTAATGATCAGAATCATTTAAACGAATCTAAATCTGGTAGCATTTCTCGCAAGGTCGAGGAATTTTTTGATTCAGATGTCAAACGAATGGTTGGAGCGGACGGATAATAGGATTCTTCGTTGAATATTCTCACTGAACTGTCCCCTACTACTTCCCTGACAACATTAGTTATACTGTTGTAGTCGAGTTAGGTAGGTTCCCTTGACTACGTAATTTTCTGCTTGAATTTTCTGCTTAAGGAATACTTCAGTTGTAAAGCCTGCTAATAAAATTAAAAAACTAGAGCAAACCAATCCAATACAAATCTGCAGTGAGACAACTTCAGAGAGCATCGATTTTTTTGGCCCGCTTTCGGGACGCTGTGATAGAAAAGATACCGAGCTCTCTGCTCTCTCTTGCTACTTCACCTAAGGCACAGTTGCAATTCTGCAAGCGCATAAATTTCATTTTTACAGTACCCGATATTTCTTCAGTAACTGTGTCGCTCAAGAAGGATCGTGAGCTCCCGTTACATTTCGTCTCGATACCCCACTTTGCAGGTATTGAACGCAGTGTGTACTGTGTTAGTTCCGAACTTTGGTCACCGCAATTGGCACTCGTACTGTACTTCCACCAGTAGCTCTGGTTTTAGTGGTTTTCTCAAGATCCAATGTTTATTCATGCTGGCACAGTGCTACCAGCAGACACCGTCCTGTACAGCAAGGACATTTTCGATTATCGCCGCCCATTATTCCTGTACTGTATGCTCATCCGAAAGGGGTCGAGAGATTGCAGTCCAAACCACTCGGCCCTCAATTTGACTTGATATTTTCGGAGGTTGAACGCACTTATTTGGCCAAGTGTCGACTTTCCTTATCTCCAACTTGAATCTCCAGTATTTGACTGACATTACCTTCACTTAGCCGACCATCAATGGTTAACCAAACCTAGCTAACTAGTATCTATACATACCTGCCATTAGGGCTCCAAACTGAGTGGCCATCCCGGTGCTGGCTCTGAACTTGACTCCCAACTTCCGCCTACGCAGAAAATTTGGCAAAAGCAACTTTGGCTATAGCCACGTTAATCCGGCCGGGTACCCCTTTCATTTATCCCATCTCTATCCAATTTTATACTAACATCTTTTTGTTTGCTTGTGATATTTACTCACACTTGGTGCCCGGGATCCGGTGTCTATACACAAATAGGAACTTCAAGTTGTCGTTGGTGACAACAATCTTATCTCCAAACCAGATATTCAGCACTGCCGACACACCACTACCTCTTCTTTTTGTCCATTATTGCACCCCTGGTGTATATGGCTCTTGAAATTCTATTCTTATCAAGATTCTAGCATTACGCGAGTCACGGTATGGCCTCGCAACCAGGAGGAAAGGTCTATCGTACATCCATCTACGAAATAACCCCAGCTCTACAATCCCAACGTCTCCTCACCGTCGGAGAGCTGTGCTACTGCATCGCAGGATGCTTCAAGAGAAAGAGGGACAGCTAACTCCCTGTGAGTTGTGGTTTGTGAGTTGGTTTTCTCTTTGTCTGACGGGATTCAATTCTTAGAAGAGACCAAATGCGCACCAGGCATTGCAATCCAATTATCCCAGAAGTAACTTCTCCGCACCTTAAATATTTGCCGGGTTTACCTCCTGATTGTTACCAATTCGCCCTGAGCCCTCTAAGGTTCGATTTGACTGCGACCTTCTCCCATTCTACACCCTATGGTCAGTCTTTGTCCTCTAGTTCTTACCTAATTCTCTTCTCTGATGAATAAGTCATAAAAAAAGTTATTATGACCCTTTTTTATTATTTTATGATGGACTTTAATCCCCGAAATTTTAAAATGTAGGGTTTTGTTGATCCCAACACCAAAGCTGGACTTCGAACTTTCTCCGAATACATGCCATTTCGAAAAAGACCAGTTCTGTCGCCGGCTACCAGAATTCCCAGCATATTCTGAGCTGTCTGGTTAAATAGCAATCTGCAGTTGCAACTAATCGAATAAAGTTTTTCTATCAAGAGAGCTGACGTTTTTATTCTAGACCATGAATAAATGTCTTACTTTTTCTCCTAATATGGGCTAAGAATGATAAGGCTCATGTGTCAAATCTTTAAATATTAAATGAGCAGGAAAATTGAGTACATGACAAATAGTGATTGGAATAAGTCGGTGCGGAAAAGAGTTTTTAAGCAAAAAATTCCAAAATGGGGTTGCTGTAAGCAAAAGAACCCACCAAAGTACAGTCACGATAATAAGAAGAGATGAACAATAACGTAGCATCGAAGGGTAGCTATTTAATATATAAGAGTTAATTATACAATTGATGCTCAGTGCCTTACGTAGAAGTACTTCGTAGGTAAAAAGCTGACTTTCAAATTCTCAACTATTTGTTTCGGTACTTGAAGTTTTCTGCAACCTTGAATCTTCTCTCCTACATATAATGATTAAATCAGTTCATATGGACTTTTCACTTAACCCTAATGTATTAAAAACACACTAAATTCCATAAAATGATTAAACGGAAATTTGAGGTGCAGCGAAAATGATAAAGGAGGTATTATCAGGATAAATATACATCTACTCCTCCCAACATTCATTCTCGAGATAAGAGCCAAAAAAATCTTCCAAAATATTCATACCTCCAATGAAGTTCCTATAACTTTTTCGGTTGTCCCAGAATGATAGTTAACTCCCTCTTCCATGTCAAGGTCTTGCAACATCTCGTTAAGCCCTCAGTCTCCGCTTAATCCTCAAGATATAAGTCCAAGATAAACTTCGCGACCAATCTCTCCCTTTCTTCTCATACAACAGCTCCTCACGGTTGTACACGTATGGATCCATAGCTGGACTCAGTCCTTCTCACGTTCCCATCCCTCAACATTCGTCTAATCATCGTCGGCTTCCTCTTTCTCTCTCTGCTTTCTCTGCCTCTTTTATAAATCAACAATAAAACTAATCCCGAACGAGATCCCGATCCATACTTCTGCAGTAATCTTCTTAGTCAGTCGGCCTGTTGGTCAACAAACTCAGACCATTGATGTATCAGCGAGCTCTGATTGATTTGGCGGTGCTAAGTGGAGTATATTATACAAGTTGGCGAAAATTTAAGAGAATGTGCGGGTGAGCCGATGGAGTGGCTTGTTGCACGGGTTTTGCTTCAACAAATTCCTGTTGCACTTTTGATAGGAGAATTTAATCGAACTATCACAGCTTTGGTAGGCATGAAAAATGCACGGCGTTTTTCGTGTTTGATTTTGGATTTGGATGTGATGGGGTAAAATTAAAAACCTTCTTGATAAAATATCTGCCTGATTATATGTCTGCACTAAATTTAGAACATGGAACAGTCACGAGTAGTAATTTTTCTTTTCGAAAGGAGTGGATAAATTCTTCAAAAAAAAACAGAGAGTGGAGTCTTAAATTGAGATTTAATTTATAAAAAAAAATGACTCCGGATTTTTTCAAATAAAAGAAATGACGATTAGTTTAAAGAAAATGTCTGGGGTAGATCTCAGGAAGAAGAAGAGAGTATTTTGTGGAAAGGAAAAGTTTTGTTCTAACGTTATAAAAGCTTCTTAGGGGTTTGTGGGAGGCTCAAAGCTCTTCTCATTTGCATAGGAAAGAGCAACAGGGTTAACGAAAACTACGTCTAAAAAGGATGTGCCACCGACATCTTCCATTGGCGTGATATAGGGTCTTATCCGATGCTATTGGTGTAATCGTGTCTCAATGAATGTCCATCATATGACCTTGCGAAAGTCGTTTTAGGGTAGGTTCCAATTCACAGTTAATGCTAGAGCTGTGTGTTATTATAAAACGGTCCTTTCTATAGGAAAGCGGTCCTCTCCACACACTTTTGCCTTCTTCATCTCTGAACTCTGATTTTTCAAAACAACACTTCCCACCTATTTTCCTTTAAAACAAAATCCTGAAACGAATTTTTCCCACCAATCCAAATTCCCTGTACAACTAAATTTCCATATTTTCTGTGAAGATTTTGGGCCTCCTTTTTCAAAAAAGAAATATTTCGATTCGTGATCCGCTTCGCCCTCCAAATTCAGTTCCGATATTTTGTCAAGCATATTTTTTGTTATTGACCTGATAGCATTCAAAATTGAAGCTGCGTCATTACCTTGGATTTTGTATTTCGTCCAAGGTCGTGAAACTTTTCGAAGACGTCGCCATATTTAAAGTTCGACATCCACTTGTTTGAGTCAAAAACCCCGCAATAAACCACCCCAGCGGCTGACCCCCCTTTTTGCTCTCAACATGACCGATCTCCGCCAGTCCGTCACCATCGCCAAGTCATCTCGAGTCCAACGCCCCCTAAACGCTCTGGTCTTGATCGACAATGAACCAAACGACTATGATTATTATTGTAGAAGAATGAACCAGGAGGGCTTACGGGAGTGGCTCCGCCGGCACTGCTTAGAGGAGGCAGAGGAGGAGGTAAAGGAAGAGGATAGTGAAGAGAAGGCAGAACAGGAGGAGTTTGAGACTGAGGTAGAAAGATCGGAAGGTGAGGAGGAATGGGTGGAACCATGGAGGCCACTAGTGCACAACGGTGAGGGAGCTGATGTGGAGGACGGAGGAGGAAGTGAGAAAGCAATATTTGTTTCTGACTCTTTTGAAAATGGTGAAGAGGAGGTTAAGTATTTTGATGAAGGATTGGAGGAGCTAGATATGTCTGAGCGGACTATTTATCATGCTGGACCTTTCCCTGGGATTTGTAGGGAATGCGTTGGATGTATGGAGTTTTTGGAGGATGTTTTGGCTCTGATCTCGAGGACTACGATTGGGAGGGGTAAATCTAGATATTTATCCTGATAGTATCGGCTGTTTGTATTTCTCGTTCAGTCGATTCCATATAATGCATTTTGTGGTACTTAATATGTTTATTTCAGACTTTTCTAGGTTTATAGGGTTATCCAAAAATTCTATATAAGCTGAATAAACTGTTACCTCTTGTGGAGTTCAAAAAAGTTTGCAGACAACTTCAACTCAAGCCCCAAGTAGTTAGGAAGTTGAGAGTCAACTTTAGACCCAAGAAAAGTTTTTTTTACGCTGATCACAGTGCATAAGAGGTATACCTTGCCCCTTCTATACTCGCTTGTATCCCTTTCAACTGTCTTCCTTACCAATCTTTCTTTGTTCGCTCAACTATACCATTTTAGCACTTTTGTAGTTAGCGACACCTCCCTCCTGGGGTAATTGGTCTTTGGCATCTCTTCTCCCGACGATTTACCCCTATCGTTGTGCTTATATCAGTAACGACAATGCTGCAAGTGGTCTCCGTAGATACTCATCATTTCAGGACAGCCGGCCTTCGGACAAGGAGTATCGACGTTGAACAAAGAGGTCTAGCAGAAGTACTGGGACGATAAGGAGAAATCCCTGCTCTTAATTTATTTCTTTAAACCGGGGCACCATACTCAGCAGACCTACCCTGTGGATGAGGGCAGGAAATGACGGTGCAGAATGCCCGTGTGCGGATGTCGACGGACGGCATTCTGCTTACAAGGCCGCGTAAAACAGCATCGTTTACCTTCTTTGCGATGTTAGGTTGGAGGAGCAAAATTTGATAAACGGAAGTCGAACCGGGGGTCGCCAAGAGGCGCTATATGTGTTAAAGGCAGCGATATCACCCTCGAACTCCAAGAGTTCCTGCGCGGATGGCGGTAAAAACTTACTTCATAGCTGATGCTTAGCGCCACCAGAGGCAAGACACGAAGTGGCTGTAGCTTTTTTTCAGAGGTGAGACAGATTCCCAGGGTCAGCTGTTTCTCCTGGAGCTAATCGACAGGTAATTGCATCCCATCGAATAGTGTCCTGCGGGCAGTGTATGGACACAGCTAACGGTATGGCTGCCGAAATACTCAATCCATGGGCGTTTGCAAGAGAGTAGCATAACTTGCAGAAAATGGTTCACTTTGCGGATTGCAATGTATTCATACGGTCACGGAGGTGCGGACCCGTTTCTGTTTTCTCCTTTCCTTCTCTCTAAACTCCGTTTAAATTCACCGCTAGAAGTGTCAGACGACGAAGTGAGCTACCCTATCAGTCACCCCCAATTAGACACCGCCAGGTGGTGGCCACTGTTGCAGGACACGGTTGAGTGTCTTGTAGAGACTTGTCTGCTTCTCTTTACTGAATCTCAAATTGAAAGGCTTAAGTATTGTTGGAATTAAATGCTAACCGACAACGAGGAGAGTACATTTGAATCTCGTGGAGAGTGCATGATATTAATCGATAAATGAAATGTGTAATGCATTCCACATTGCACTCACTTTACAGCTGTAATGCAGACGTAAGGCTGTTACACTCCCTCTTCCGAATACGACGCAAGGAGGAACGTGCGCGATCTACTTTTTTCTGGTCGGGAAAGCTTGAGAGAAACTGGTGCAACAGATCCGGTATGTCTTCATGCATAAGTTGGAGGGGTTCCCATATCGGATCTTCATGGCTGAAACCTCTCCATTTTGCTTGCACTTCATTCCTTCGCTCTGAACGATTGTATCTGGGATCAAAAGCTTAGTGATCGCATTATAGTGAGTGTTGTTATTGTCTACAGTCCTTTTTAAGATCTTCAGTTTCTTCGAAGGTAGAATCGTAATAGAACTTCAACCTGTTACAATGCACCAGCTCGAGATGATTATTGATAATGTACCGCCTCAAACCCCACCCAGAATGGGCACGTGTGATCTTAAAAGGGCCTGTCCAGTGAACTTGGAGCTTGTGGCCGTCGCTTGGTTTGCGCTTTGCCACAAGAACGTAGTCTCCGACAGAAAAGTTTGATGAGTGAACGTGGGTTCGAGAATTATGGAGCTGGATAGCGGCGTTTTTAGCTTTTCCTCGACGTGACGCCACATCTTTGTCATTCATCTAGGCCATTAGCATGCTAGTTTTTGCTATCTTCCGTAGTGTTAGCGCTTCATCAACTGATGAGACGATCTTAGAAGGCAGCAGCGTAAGTAGGCGAAGAGGATTGTCTGCTGGCAACCCTGCACGGTGACAGGTACACGGTTTCCAGAGAGCTTCTAATGCGTGGTTTAAAACAGCTGGATAATTGGGAGCATGATAGGCCATTGTTTCTCCGCCAGTCTATATTCAGATAGTAGGGCGCGACAAGTCCTGAGTAGTTCGCGCCCAAGCCTTTCAATCGCCCATTGGATTGTGGGGCGTTCGGAGCGGTTAAATGATGCTGCGCGTGAGAGCCTTATTGAGGAGGTGCATTAAATGATTTTTAAAATGCGATCCACGGTCGGAGATCCAGAGGGGAACGACACCAAACGCAGCGAACCATTTCATAATGCCTGTCACTGCAGAAGATGCATCTGGAGCTGCAGCTGGGGTAGCCACGCGTAGGAGGATGCATCGTCCTTAAGCATTAGAACATATGAGAATTCTGTATCGCTATCTCCCATAAAAATGAAGTCAAAGTGAAGGATTTCGTTAGGCTTCTCAGCGTGGATGACATGACCATAAGGCCTTGCAATTCGGTGACCTGATGATGTCGCTGCGCAATGAAGGCATGAGTCGAAGCTGCGGATATCATCGCCATTTTTTCCAGTAGTGTGTGCTTGAATTGTGCGAAGGGTAGTTTCAAAACTCTGTGTCCACTCCTCCCAAAGTGTGCCACTACATACAAACGAAGCTGAAGGGATACATTATCAGCTGGAATCCAAATGGCCCCCGATTCTCTTCCATAGACCATTAGATATTGGAAAGCAGGAGTTATTTTATCTGATATATTGACTGAGCCTTGCGCCTGCGTGATATCTTCCAATGCTGTCCATTTGAGGTCATCGTCCTGAGTAGGTGCTAGAGGCGCTTGAAGTAAACGAGCGAGTTGCATATGGGTTACGGTGAGCATCATTCAACATGGCCTGATTTTCCTTACATCCCATCGGGATAATAGATCTGCCCAGCAATTTTCCATCACATCGATGTGTATGATGGTGTACTGGAAAGAGGACAACAGCATTCCCCATCGTCGAACCTTGTTTCTTTGCGTTACGGGACATTGTGACTGAGCATTGATTTTGGTCGAAAATGAATACGAGATTACTATGGTCCGTGAACAATAGAACCCCTCTGGACGCATTAGTAAGTAGTACAGACGTTCGATGCAAAATATTTTGCCGCCGCTTCCTTTCTGGTGTGGACCATTTTTGAGATGAGGAGGTAAAGAGCCGGAGAGGAACGCCAAGGCTCATGCTGCTGGTCCGCGAAAGGTTGTTCAATTCAGTCCTTGGGATTTGTGTGAGGATGCCAGACCAATGAAAACCGCTTGCGTCAGTGAAAAGCATAGCATCTTTTGCGAGTCCAGGTGGCTAGACGAATGGCATTGGCAAGGCATCTTTGATTTGACTGAAACACCGCTCATGTTCTGCGCCCCATCCATGTTCGGAGAGTGATACTGTGGAAACTGCTCGCTTTTCGACGCCCAGCCTTCTGGTATATTTTTCCATAAATGTCGAGATCGGTGCCACCAGGGTGTTGTATGCCGGAATGGCACTGCGCATCCAGTTAGCTGAGCAAAGAAATTGTTGGAGCTCATCACCTGTAGACGGTGAAGGCATGTCGAGAGTGCTGTCAATCTGGAGGGGTCTAATCTTATTCCGTAACCGTCAATTATGCGCCAAGCACCGTACTTCTTTTAGAAATAGACTGCATTTCTTGGCATGCAGCTTTAAGCCTGCGTTTTCACAAATCTTAAAGATTTGTGTGAGAACTTCCAGAAGCTCTTCCTCTGATCGTGCATGGACGACCATGTCGTCAAGCCAAAGTAGAATGTTTTCTTTTTGATCTGGAACAAAAGCTGGATTGCGCTTTGCAGTATGCTGTCGCATTTTTCTGTCCATGCATGACTCGAGTCGGAGAATAGACCGCATTGGGCGTAATGAAGCTTTGAAATTCCTGCGAGTCGTGCTAGGGCAGTTGCCAATAACCATGGCATAAATCTAGGCTAGCGAAACATTATGCCAGCCATCCTTGCAGTTTGTTTCTAAGTTCGGCATGGGCCAGGCATGCGGTTCTGTCACTTTGTTCACTGGTCGCAGGTCTACTGTGAAACGCCATTTCTCGGTCCTGGTTTCGGAATGATCAGGGGCACAAGCCCAGGAGCTTTCCGAGTTTGTAGATGAGACGATGTCTACTAGCTCATTGACCTTCTTCTCAAGGAATGCCAACTGCTCAGTGGAGTATTTGCGCGGGCGGACCCTAATTGGTTTGGCACCTTCGAAAATTTTGATTTTATCGGCTGTATATTGACGGGAGGGTCAGAGCCAGACGGATCCTAAATATATCTGCGTGGTTCTTGACGATCTCTTCAATTGCGCCAAATTTTGCCTTGAATCCGGTCTTCTGGCGTCATCAATCATCATTCTAGGTAGATAGTTCTTCATCTGGTATGTGCGTCCCTGTTCCACAACCTTGTCCAACTGGGAAATTTCTAGCGTACTTTCTGTGGCACTGCCAAGCGCAGTCTGCTTAGGAATTTCTTCATCTAGAAGCGTATTTCACTTGTTGATGTTGTTTCCCTCAGCAATTGAGATAGCTGTCCTCCATTTGCTGTATGGTTCGTGGGTAAGGAGTCATCTGCTTCCCAAGTGATGTTAGATAGATCTGTATTATCGAAAAATGTCGAATCAGTGCTAGGTGCTATCCAAGTTGAAACTAATGATTGCAGTAATGGACGGGAAAATAAAACCTCATCCATACCATCATCCATGACGAGGTACTCAATATTTCGTAATCGCATAGGCCCCTCCGGTGTATGAATAGTGGCGGACACTCGGGCTTTCCTGCTTTCCAGTACTGTGCGAGTGTGTTCATTAGTGATGGCCAATCGCATGAATAGCTTCCAATGGTAAGACAGGAACAAAGATACTGTGATTGGCCAGAGAATGCAGATGGTGGCGCCTATTGCTGCATGATCCGCTCCATAGTCGCCGGAGACGACAACTGAAACCTTGTCCATCAGCATTCCCGATAGCCTACCATTTATAGCAGAGGGCTGAGACGAAACCAGTCGACTCAAAGACCTTTTTTCTTAGACTCTCTGTATTCTCGAAGGAGTTCTTTCTTCTGATTAGGTTCTGTTTTAGGGCAATCTCGAAAGAAATGGCACTCACCAGGGCACGTTTTCGTATTTAAACAGGGCGGGTGATCTATTTGTAGGTTCCCCTTCAGCTGCTTTGCCATTTCCAGTACTTGATTTGTCCTTGATAGCAGAACCTGATCGCTCATTGCCGACATGGTTCTGATCACGGCCTTCTTCTTATAATTCGCTCGAGTGCTCTCTAACTGCACCTCATCACAGGCCATGCTTAGCGCCCTGTTTATAGTTCCATTATCATCTGGACCTCTCAACGGGACATATTTCTCACAATTCGTAGCTTCTGCAATGACATAAGTGTAGAATGACATCCAATTACTTGCCAAGTTGGCCTGTCGCAGTGTAAGTCAGCTTCAAGTTTTCGTCATAAAGCAGCAGGACACAATAGTGAACAAATATGTCCTATTGCCAGTTTTGGATTATCTTTTGGAAGGTTCTCCAAACCACGACGACGTAAAAAATCATAGTCCGCGAAAAGGCTGAGTATCCGCAGCTCCGGGTCATCTTCCTTATAGTTATGCGAACATACTTTTTCAAATCAGCCGCCAGAGATAGCCGGGTGATTGAGTCAGCAACTCGTCCAACTTTCTCAGAGAGTCAAGCTAGTAGGAAGGCTCTGACAGTTCTTCCATTGAAGAGACATCCTTGAAAGTGTTTGGCGAATTAGAGAAGTTAGTAGGTTTGTTGTAACCGACGCTTCTATAGAAACGGGAATAAACGTGCGCTCTTGGCCAGCTATGTCCTTGGCATTGCTTAAATAATCTTCCCGTTCCTTGAGGAAAGTTCGGATCTAATTGCGTAACAACTTTCGAAGAGGTGGATATTGAATGGGCATGAGCATGGGCTACCTTGTAGAGTGACTGTCCTCCATTGCCGTGAAGAATCACCTGAGGCGATAGCACGGCTTTTGGCAGCCGGCTGAATTTTGCCACGAATGCAAGTGATCACTGTTGCAGGACACGGTTGAGTGTCTTGTAGAGAATTGTCTCCTTCTCTTTACTGGATCCCAAATTGAAAGAAAGGCTTAATTATTGTTGGGATTAAACGCTAACCGACAGTAAGGAGAGTACATTTGACTCTCGTGGAGAGTGCATGATATTTGTAAGACAGGAAATGGTACTCCCTCGTTTAATACAGGAAATGATCCTCCCAAAGGGACCAATAATTTACAACGATCCCGCCCCTGGCTCCGCTTACCTTCCTTTCCAAATTTGTCTACCATCCTCCCTAGATATTATTAATACTATATCCTCTCCTCGAAATCAGCGTTCTACGTCTTTTTTATCTACATTCTTCATCAAATTCACTCCTTATGCAGAAATTTCACGCAAATTCGCTATTGCGATTTCGATTTTAGCTTTTTAGTGCCAACTCCAGTCCGCCTCTAAGGTGTACTTAAACCCATTTTACCCAACTTTTTTAATATCCACCAACCCGTACACACATTTCTCTCCCCCTTACACCCTCTATCCTTCATCCACAATCGCCCCACTCCATTCACAACCAATATGAACAACCTTCGCCCCTCCGCCTCCATCGCCAAAAATCGCCACCCCCGCCCCCTAAACTCCATTCCCCTACTTCCTTTCGGACCTACTGATCGTGATGAATATCTACACCGCCGAACCAAAAAGAAGGTGATCGAATTCGTGCGTCGCTTGTTTGTCGAGGACCAAGCGGAGGAGGTAGGTGAGGGGCAGGAGTCGGAAGTCGAGGAGTAAGCCGGGGAGACCTTCGAGTAGTGGGCAGCCCCGGAGTTTGTCTACGAGAATGAGGATGACGAGAAGGATGACGAGGAAGATGATGGGGATGATAAAGAGGAGGACGAGGAGGATGGGGGAGGGAGACAGAGAAAGTGTTGGAATGGTGGGACCGGGGCTGGACGGCAATGACTAAGTGGTGCCTACGCTGGAACCGGATGGGAGTATCTTTAGTGGTTTAGATATCTCCCAGGAGGAAATAGAGAGTTATGGGTCGTTCACAGATATTTGTGGGGACTGCTTGGGCAGCATGGATATTTTGGAAGAGTTGTTTGGGTCTGATCTAGAGAACACGAAATAAGAGGACCAGATAGATTGTTCGTTTCCTTAATTATCATTTGTTTAGAGTATATCATCCACACAAAGTGTTTTTATGCAATTTGGTATCTTCTGTAGTTTTGTTCGGACTTCAGGGGTAGCCAAAAGTCTATATAAGTTAAGTGAACTGCTTCCTTATGGAGAGGTCAAGGAAGTTGGCAGAAAACTTCAAAAGAGATACTCCAGTAGTAACGAAGTTGGCAGTCATCTTCGGGCCCAAAACATATAAACGGCTCTCAAGCCTCGAAGCTAGGTGGAAGAGCCTCCCCGTTTAGAATTGTTGGGGATCCACCGGGCCCTCTTCAATTTCAGCCCATTGCATTTGCCTTGCAACGTACACGGAAGCAGATCTATTGTTCGCAAGGCGAAGGTACAGCCTGCCCCTTTCGGACAAAGTCGGTTTCCCTAGGTCTCTCGTCCGTATACAGCACATTTTGTTCCCCAAACTACCTTACCATGGCACTTTTGTCGCTCGCAACACCTTCGTTTTGGATAGTGGGCGTTGGATATCTCTCTTACGCCGACTTTCTGCTAAAAATATTAGTCGATAATGTAATGTGTAATGCATTCCACACTGCACTCACCTTACAGCTGTAATGCAGATATCAGGCTGTTAAACCACGAGGTTGGATCTCAGAGGAAGGGAGAATCTCGGTCTCTTTGAGTGTGGCCTTGTGTTTGGCTGCAATTTATCCGTCGTCATAGTACCATGACTACAAAAGGAGTATGTCTAGCCCTGTGTCATCCTCACCCAGGGCAGCCAGTAATGAATTGATCTTCAGAGCAAGAGGGAAAGGTTTCGGTGTTTTACACCCTTGGAGTGTGAGTCCCCACTCTTGGAAGGTCGCACCCGGGTGCTTGTGCAGTGCTGAGAGACATGGCAAGTAACGTGGCCGTGAGGGCATTGGAATCGTACGAAAAAGCTAAGGGGGTTCATGCAAGGCACGCTGCAGCAGCCGTCTCGTCCGATGCGGCCTTCTTTATGGCTGGCCTGAAGGTGGCCTTTTAGGGAGCGTAAGTAATGGGGAATTCCTTCCCCATTACTGTGTCTGCATACCTTTTTGAGTCGATTGTGGTTTGACCTGGAAAACTATTGGATAGATCGGATATATCCTCAAAAAGTAAAACACCCAAACCTTTCCCCCTTGGAAGATATATCCGAACTAACGGCAATGAGGGGATTTTTGGGTTATTTAATGCATGGAAGATGTGGTCGGTTATATCCACCCGGCTAATGCGTGAAGGACCAGGACAAAGAGCTAAGCAGGTCTCCTAATAAGTAGTGTGGCACAAATTCGTCTAACGGGCTGGCTTAAAGCCTGCCACAGTGGCGTATGTCGGCTGCAATAAATGAAAACCCAGTACTTCCCCCATCTCACTTTTTCCTAATTATGTGCAATAAACGTTGCATTCGACGAGATTTTGGATTCGCATCCAATCTGATAGGGGTAAATCGTCGGGAGAAGAGATATTCAGAATTAACTACCCCAAGAAGGAGGTGTTGCAAGCGACAAAAGTGCTACCGTGGTATAGTTGAACGAACGAAAAGGAGTGGATAGGGAAGACAGTTGAATGGGCTACAAGCAAGTATGGAAGGGGCAGGGTCTCCCACCTATGCTTAGTGACTAGGGTAAAATAAATGCTTCTTGGGTCTGAAGTTGACTCTCAACTTCTTAACTATTTGGGACTGAGCTTGAAGCTGCCTGCCAACTTGCTTGACCTCTCCATGAGGAAGCGGTTTACTCAGCTTATATAGACTTTTGGCTACCCCTAAAGTCCGAACAAAAATACAGAAGGTACCAGGAAACGCGCAGAAACAATTTGTGCGGACGACATACTCTAAACAGAAGATACTTAAGGAACTAACAATCAATGAGGCCCTCTTATTTCCCATTCTCTAAATCAGATCCAAACAACTCCTCTAAAATATCCATGCTGTCCAAGCAGTCCCCACAAATATCTGCGAATGGCTCACAGCTCTCTATTCCCTCCTGGGAGATATCTAAACTACTAAAGATATCTCCATCCGGTCCCAGCGTCGGCACCACTTGATCCATACTCTCCAGTCCAGGCCCCACCAGTACAACACTTTCCATGCCCCCATTTCCCTCATCCAACTCTTCCTCGTCCTCGTCATCCTCCTCTTCCTCCTCTTCATCCTCATCCTCATCCTCATCCTCATCCTCCTCTTCATCCTCATCCTCATCCTCATCCTCATCCTCCTCTTCAACCTCATCCTCCCCGTTCTCCTCTTTATTAACCTCATAGACCAATCCAGGGGCTACCCACTCCTCAAAAGTCTCCCAGATCCCTCCTCGATGTCCCACTCCCGCCCTTACCTACCTCCTCCGCCTCATCCTCGATAAAGAGGCGACAACGAATTCGATGACCTTTTTCTTGGTTTGCCGGCGCAGGTAGTCCTCGCGGTCAGTAGGTCCGAAAGGGAGTAGGGGAATAGAGTTTAGGGGGCGGGGATGGTGATTTTTGGAAATGATTTTTGAGGGGCGTAGAGTGGTCATTTTGGTAGGTTTGGGGGAATGGAGGTAATGGAGGGTGTTTCGGGTGTGTGTGGGGAGAAGGTGTGATTAGCAAAATGACCGGGGACGTTTAAACTTGGAATAAATGGGTTTAAATAGGCTCCCGGGGCAGGTTCTATAGATTAGAAATAGGTAAAATAAATCTGCAAGGGATTTTTGTAGTAGTCCATTTGCGCCCTTTTTCTCAAAAAACGAATTTGGAGGAGGAGGTAAGCAAAAAGGGAAAAAGAACTTGATTCGGATCGATTAAGAGGGGTAGATACAGTATAAAAATATCTAGATAAAATGGAAGTAAATTTGGAGAGGACCCGGTAATGATAAGCGAGGTTCAGGGAGGATGAGGAAGGACCGGAACTATAAGCAAATTTGGACAAGGAGAGGTAGTACAGTAAACTATAGGCCTGTAGATGACGGCGACAAAAAAATCTGCGCCTAACACAATCCATGGGTTTAAATTGGATATCTTAGAGGCTTATTCATTGTAACGGACTACCTCGGCAATATATCCCTTGTCGGTTTTTCGCCACCAGTCAAATTATTGGAACAACTTCACAAATGCCGGTGCCTGCCGCCTTCTGTATATTCTTCGATGTACCCGGCCGCATATCACTCTTTCTGGAGCCGACATATTCGACTCTGGACTGCGAAAAATCTCGAGGACTTGCATAGTGCCTTTACGTCTCGCTGCTGGACACTTGCTCAGCTCCCTCTCCGCATAGGTTGCTTTGGTCTGACTTCAAAGTCCGTAATTGGTGATATCTGCTACGCTGCCTCTTTTCCCTCTAGCCTTTCTCTGATCCCAAGGTCTCCTTTCATCTACTCCCTTTCCGATGGAAGAACTCCTTCGTGACCCTTTAAGCACGCCTCTGACTCCCGTGGCCTCTCGACGCATCTTCAGCTTCCTGCTCTCCTTCATCTCCCGCCATATTCTCGACGTTCTGTGTACTGCGATTATCAGCATTTAGCCTCCGATGCCGCTGCTCCTTTTGCCTTTGCTCTCACCATCGCTTGGCGCCGGTCGTTGACATCCTTGGGCATCATGTTAGTGTCTGCCCCTGTGCTGATGGCTCCGTTCATCGTCACAATTTGCTTCGCGATCATCTTTATTTTAGGTCACTACTCTCGCCATTGCTCTCCGCCCCGTATGAGAACTGGAATTTCCCCAGGATGCCGCTCTTTCTTCTCCCCTTCGTCATCACCTCGATCTCTTCATTGACGACCCTCAGTTTGCTCCCCGCCCACACGGATATGATGTGACTGTGATCAGCCTCCATTCCGTGCCCTACAATCGTTCCACAGTCTTCGATGCCACCGCTCTCCTTGCTTAAACTGCCAAGAACGATAGGTATCGCGCAGTTGCGATGATCTTGATATGGCTTTCTACCCGATGTGTTTCGATATCTACGGCTCTGTTGTTCCTGGGACGAGGCTGGGTTGCATCGCATTTCTGCGTACATCGACTCGCGGAAAGGGACAAGTCCTGTTGCCGAACGTCAACGCCTGCTACTCGTTCTTAGTTCCTTGGTCCAGCAACGTACTGCGATTGCAGTCAATCGCAGGAAGCTACACCGCCCTGATCCGTAATTCTGTAGTCCGGATATTTCATGCGTCAGCAAAGGTCCCTCTCTCACAAAATGGAAATTTAGAATAGGTTATGCGGTATTCGCGGCCAGCTTCGATCAGAAGCAGAGGAAGCTTTCCATCTGTTGCAATTGCCCTTCTCGGATCGGGCCTGGCTTCAGGCCCCTCTCCCCTTCTCAATGGGCGGTTTAGGTCTCCTGCAAACTTCGGACATTCCCGAGGCTGCTTACGCAGCATCTCTGATTGATTCTTTTGGACTTTTCTACACTGCTGACTCTTTCCCACGACCGCCACCTGGCAGAGATCCCTCGGTCTCGGTCTGCCATCTCGCTCTTATTCTCCCGCCACACGCAGCTGTCTTCGTCGCTTACAGCTACGACACTTTTAGAGCGTTGCTAATCGCCGGTCCCCGGTGAAAGGCTCCAGTCCGCGATCACAACTGAACTCATGCTATCGAAGTCTGACAGGTTGTTCTTGTCTGCAGCAGCACCCGACCGAGCACGGCTCTCTCCGTGCCGACATCTCCTCCTCCTCTGTTTTCTCTTCGTTTCCTCGCCCCCACCGCGGTACGTACATGTCCTCTTCTGCGTGTAAGTCGCTATGGCTCTTCGTCTCGACATCGTGCTATTCCTTGGATCTACTCGCTGTGCGGTCTGCTCCCCGCGCTCGGCCGACGTCGACCCCGTCTTAGATCCAAGCGGCCAACACTCGTTGACGTGCAAATACGAGGACGGAATGACTCGTCGACATCACGTCTTCAGCAACGTTCTTGCCCGCTTCTATAAGGAAGTTGGGATCGTCACCCTCGTCGAGCATCCGCTTCTCTCCCAAGTTCCCAACTCGTCTGGGCATTCGGAGTCCCCCGCATTACGAATTGACATTTACGTTCCCGCTGCCTATGGGCTTCACAGTACTGATATAGTTGTCGGCGTTACTGTTGCCCACCCCTCCGCTCGCCGCCACATCTCGCCAAGCGCAGTTACCGCAGGCGCTGCCGCGACTCTCGCAGAGCGCGAGAAACATCGCCATTACGGCACTTACTTTCACCAAAACGATATCGTCCTCTCCCCCGCCGACATTGACTTCTATGGCGCCTTGGGCGACGATGGCAAGGTTTTTCTCCGCCGACTTCCTTTCTTCGCTGCTTCCCGTCGCGGTTCCTCCCCTCAACAGGAGCTTCGCGACTTCGTTACCAGTTTTGCGTTTGGTCTCCAAGTGATCCAGGCGCGACAGGTTTCCACCCGCCGCCCGTATTCGTTGTTAATTTCTGAATACCCTCTGATAGGGGTAAATCGTCGGGAGAAGAGATACTTAGAACCAACTACCCCAAGACGGAGGTGTTGCGAGCGACAAAAGTGCTACCGTGGTATAGTTGAACAAATAAAAAGCAGTGTATATGGGAGAGAGTTGAGAGGGCTACAAGCAAGTATAAAAGGGGCAGCGTCTACCACTGATTCTCTGCGACTTGCTTAGGAAAAAGTTTTCTTGGGTTTGAAGTTGACTCTCAACTTCCTACTACTCGGAGCTTGACCTGAAGTTGTCTGCCAACTTGCTTGACCTCTCCATGAGGAAGCAGTTTACTCAGCTTATATAGACTTTTGGCTACCTGTAAAGTCCGAACAAAACTACAGAAGATACCAAGAAATGCATAAAAATACTTTGTGTGGACAATATGCTCTAAGCAAAAGATACTTAAGAAACTAACAATTAATTTGGTCCTCTTATTTCCCATTCTCTAAATCAGATCCAAACAACTCCTCTAAAATATCCATGCTGTCCAAGCAGTCCCCACAAATATCTGCGAATGGCTCACAGCTCTCTATTCCCCCTGGGAGATATCTAGATTACTAAATATATCTCCATCCGGTTCCATCGTGGGCACAACTTGATCCATACTCTCCATTCCAGGCCCCACCAGTCCAACACTTTCCATTCCCCCTGTTCCCTCATCCCTCTCCTCCTCCTCCTCCTCCTTCTCCCCATCTCCTCTTCATCCTCTTCCTCATCCTCCTCATCCTCCTCATCCTCCTCTCCTTCTCCCGAGCCTCGTGCACTAGCTCAGGGGCTAACCATTCCTCGAAGGACTCCCCGCTCTCCTCCTCGACCTTCTCAGCCTCTCCCTCACTTACCTCCCTCGCTTCTTCTTCTATGAAGAGGCGGCGAACGAACTCGATGATTTGCTTCTTTGTTTGCCGCCGGATGTAGTCGTCGGCATCGGTTGGCCCGTAGGCGGCGAGACGAAGGCCATTGATGGGACGGGAAGGGCGGTTTTTGGAAATGGGGACAGAGGGGCGAAGGTTGTTCATTTTGATAGACGTCGGGGAACGGGAGGCAATGTAGGGTGTTTTGGGTGTGTGGGGGAGAGAGGTGATGAGTAAAATGATCGGGGCATTTGAACTTAGAATAAAGGTTTAAATAGGCTCCCGGGCAGGTTCTATAGATTAGGAATAGGTAAAATAAATCTGCAAGGGATTTTGTAGTTGCATTTGCGCCCTTTTTCTCAAAAAAAACGAATTTGGAGGAGGAGGTAAGCAAAAAGGGAAAAAGAACTTGATTCGGGATCGATTCAGAGGGGTAGATACAGTATAAAAATATCTAGATAAAATGGAAGTAAATTTGGGAGGACCGCGGTAATGATAAGCGAGGTTCAGGGAGGACGAGGAAGGACCGGAACTATAAGCAAATTTGGACAAGGAGAGGTAGTACAGTAAACTATAGGCCTGTAGATGACGGCGACAAAAAAAATCTGCGCCTAACACCCCCCCGGACTTAGGTCGAACGTCCCGTCTCGTTCTCAATGCTCTTGTTGTTCTTGTGGGAGTTCTATCCATTCATCAGGGAGAGTATAGGGTTCACTATAAGGATATGGTAGTAGCTCATTTCCAATATGATGAGAGAGTGTGTACCGTGCGATGACCGGCTCATCTCCTTGGTCAAGAGTTTCGTAGATTCGGCGTATGGTTTCATAGTGTTCTCTAATGAGCTCCTCCCGTTTCACTTCTCCAAACCTTCCAAATGTGAGGTAATAAACGTAGTATGCAAACTTTTCTGGCAACGGGTCCAGAAACGGGTATCTGAAGGAGAAAAAAACTCGCAACATAAGGACTGAGTCCTCACGAGTAAGGTGCGCCCCGTGAATGGTCTGGAAGCACATGCAAATACTAATTGCAAAAAAGGAAATTACTTCTGCTTCTCGTGGGTCCTCTGTCATTTCGCGAAGCCAACGTCTAATTGGTAGCCGTCCAATAATTAAGGATGCATAGTTTCCCCCTGGGAGACTAGGCGGTGTTTGAGGCGATCTTCTTGGCGATCTTCCTCGCTGCTCCCGACGCCTTGCCCTCTTCGATGATCCGCCCCGATCACTTGATGGTCCAGCTCGTATCATCATCACGGCCTCGGGAGGATCCTGGTCTTCGGCTGAGGTTGTGTTTCTGAGCGGAGCAACGTAAGGTTCCCATAGAGGATACGGGACCAGTCGATATTCCATATCAGGGGGCAAGCTGTAACCTCTCAGTCGCACATCTTGGTTGTTCTTAAGAAATACGTAAACCGGACGGATAATGTTCAGATATGTTTGCGACAAGTCTCCGATAGCTACCATTCCATACCTTCCTATAGAGTAATGATATATGACTTCCACAAACTCTGGACCTGCTTCCGTGAACCTTCCGTTTTGGAATGAGAATAGAATTCTGATCAATAGTCGGAAATCTTCTTGAGGTAGCAATGGTCCGTTCAACGTACGAAAACATAGGCATATATTAATGTAGAAATGGACGATTACGTGGAGTTCGTAGTAGTCACGCGTAATCGAGATGATCCATTCCCAGGCCCTTTTTCCTCCCATAGGAATCATTCTATAGTTAAAGATGAGTATGCCCCGTGGTTGCGCATAGTCCTGTGTGAGAAGGAATTCTTCAGGCCTCTGATGGTAAGGGACTAGACGACGTGCATGGATGGCCCTCCTTGATCTCTTCCCTGAGCTTGAACATAGCTTATAGTGCGGGTGTCTTTCCTCCGTGACGACGCAAGGATTCGAGTACTTTGTTTGGAAGGCCGGCCACTTCACAGCCTGCTGCATTGCTTTCCCATGTACTACAAGTACTTTAGAGCCGACTGAAAGGTTTGGACTGGAGGCTCTTCATTCTTATTTCTTGTCTGTGTTAGCGCGCGGTGTGATCTCCAGCCTTCAGTGGCCAGTAGTTCGACTTCTCTACTCTCTTCATCGATAATATTTGTTTCCATGTCTCTCTGTAACATTCTAGGAGCCCTTCCGTACATTAGCTCGAATGGTGACCGTCCGCTTCTTCCTCTTCTTCGACGATAGCCGTATAACACTTTTGGTAAGGCATCTTCCCACTGGATTTCATTCTCGACATAGTTTTCGATATTGCTCGTTTGATGGTTCCAACCATCCTCTCCGCTTTACCGTTTGACATAGGAGCGTATGCGAGAACTGTCTTCAGCTGAATCCCTTTCTCTTCCAAAAACGAAGCAGTGAAGTTGCAGTAAAACAAAGGGCGTTATCTGAGATGATCCTTTTTGGAAGACCAAACGGTTCAATTATTTCTTTTTCGATGAATCTCAGGACCACCTCAGCATTGGCCTCCTCAACTGCAACTGCTATTGGCCATCCAGTAAGATGTTCCACCCCTATAAGGAGGTATTTGTTTCCGGAAGAGGTTTCCTTGAATGGGCCGGCAAAGTCAATTGAGAAGGTTTCAAAGAGAGCGGAAACTGGGAAGCTTAGGGTTGTCTTATACTTTCGTATCGGAGTGAATTTTTGACAGTTGTCACAGCTTTTCACGAAATTATAGACGTCCTTATGGATACTGGGCCACCAGAATCTCTCCGTAATGAATTTTTTGGTTGTTTCGAGATCCCAATGCCCTAACTCATCATGAAAAGTCCTCAAGATCTTCATTCTTTCTTTCAAAGGGGCCACTAGTCGAGGACCGGCTTTGTGTGTCGGAAGAGTTTCCCATTCCACAATGTAAAGGCCTTTTGGTTCCTGCGTACCCAATTTCTGTGTTCGAGATCAACCTTTCTCATTTCTAGTCCATCAAGGAATTTAATAAGTCCGTGAATATAAGCTTCGTACTCGTTATCGATCGGCACTTGAACTTCGGCAACTCCGACGATGTCTCGGAAGCTTTTTCATTTGGAATCAATGGATCCCTCAAGCGGGATAGGTAATCGGCAGGCTGATTATTGCGTCCGGGCCTATACACAATTTCAAACCGATATTCTGCGAAAATGTCGAGCCATCGGGCCAAGCGGTGATGTACATCTTTCTTTTGGAATGCTGTCTTAAGTGCCTGGTGATCAGTTATCAAGACAAATTTCTCGAGTGATAAAAGGTAAACACGAAACTTTTTCAGTGCGAAGACGACAGCTAGCGCTTCTTTCTCGCAGACTGAGTATCTCTTTTCCGCATCATTCAGAGTGCGACTTGCGAATTGAACAGGGTGTAGTCTTCCGTTTTCGTCTTTTTGGGACAAAATGGCACCCAAAGACCGTTCTGAGGCATCTGTCTCCACAACGAATGGTCTCTTGAAATCTGGATACATGAGCACTGGGGGACACATAGCTTATCTTTAAGCTCCTCAAATGCAGTCTGCATTTCCTTGTTCCAGTAAAATTTTCCGTTCTTCGTAGTGCTGGCATGTAACGGTGCTGCAGTTTTGGCGAAATCTTTGATAAATCTTCTGTAATATGAGGCCAGTCCTAAGAAGCTTCGAACCTCCGTCTTTGAAGCGGGCCTGGGTGCCAACTTGATTTTTTTCGTTTTCTCTGGATCCACTTTAATTCCCTCTTGATCGACGATATGACCGAGTAATTGGATAGACGTTTTCGCAAAGAAGCATTTGCTTAACTTAATTTTCAGGCTGTACGCATCTATTTCTCCACCACAGTCTTGACATGCGATATGTGCTGATCCAAGGTTTTTGAGAATATCACACATCATCGATATAAACTCTTGCAAATGGAAGTCCTTTCAAAACCTCGTTCATCATTCTTTGGAATGTAGCTGGGGCATTCATGAGACCAAAAGGCATCACTTCGAACCTGAATGTACCGGCTTTGCTGGTAAAAGTTGTTATTTCCTTACATTTTTCATCTAATGGAATCTGCCAATAACCAGTGTAAAGATCAATTGAGGTGAAGTATCTCCCGTCCTTCAAGTCCTCGAGGATCTCCTCCATGTTGGAATCGGAAATCGATCGGGTATCATTCTCTGGTTCAGTTGTCGGTAATCGACGCAAAAGCAGTTTTCCATCTTCTTTGGTGCTACCACAACTGGAAATGACCATGGGGATGAAACTGGCCGAATAATATCATTTTCCAGCATACTTGTAACATTCTCTGAGATAAATTGGTCATATTTTGGCGGTTGACGTCTAGGCCTGTGGTAAATTGGTTGAGTATCGGTAAGTTCAAATGAGTGAGTGACCGGTACACTTGCTTGTCTTAAATCTGATACACTCCATGCAATTACTTCGGAAGATGCTAACATGTCGGATATTTTCAGTGAGGCGGCGGCGGGAAGGTGCTGCACTTTTCCTTGGATTTCTGCCATTTGGCGCCCTTTTTCTTCTTGATTCTCAACCTCAATATTTTGAAGGACCTTTTCCGGCGTGCTCACATCTTCAGATATGGAATCCGATATATTCCTGTTTTCCTTGCAATTGTAATCTTCTTTCATGCTCCGAATTCCGTCCTTTGATTCGATATTATCGCAAAAAGAAACACATTCAGGTGTCACACCTACCCTAGAATTCCAGTCTTCATCTGTTTCAAACCCAGAATCATAATCATCCCATGCCATGTTCAGTATCCCCGAGCGTACCCTTCTCCACTTCCGAAAGTGTTAGTTGGTTCGAAATCTTCGCTGTCATAGCTAGAAGTGAAATCTTCACTGTCCGTTTCTTTCAAATCTACCGGATGTGTGCTTTTGTCGAAATCCAGGGGCATCTTCACGGTTCTGCCGTCAACATTAACTGAAACGATTTGGTTGCCCAAGTCAATGCAGGTCCCTAGTCTTTCCATGGTAGGGCAGCCAATGATTGCATCGAAAGGGAGATCAGGCATGACAAGAAAGTCTAAATCAACTTTAGAGTCCCCAAAGAACACGGAAACCTTGTCAACAGTGCCCATGCATTTTGATACGGTTCCATCCGCCACAGTTATTCTTCGAGTAGTTGGAATAATTTCAAGACCTAGATCTGTCACCAAAGTTTCTGAAATAAGGTTTGGAACAGCGCCCGAATCGAAAAGAGCTTGGGTTTGCATTCCCAATACTTTGACTGGTACTAGTTTAAGACGTCTTGGTGCTGTCGAGGCCGATTGAAGAAACAGTTTCTTACCCTTAGCGGACTTATTAGACCTGATAATTTTTTTGAGTTCTTTCCTCGCGTCCTCTGCGTCGCCCCTCAAAAGTTGACCAAACGTTATCCCAGTTGGGGCTGATGCAAGCTCAGCCACCAAATTGTACTTCTTCACATATTCTAGTACGTCCTTTGGGATATTCTTAAATTTCTTACTCTTTTTCGTCTTCTTGGCCGGAGTGACTCCAACTCCTGGAACAACTTGATCAGACCTCTTGGTTCGAGGAGGTACAGGTGCTGGGATATGTTCCAGCATTCCATAATCTAGCCTAGGTTTCTTCGATAAAATGTTCCCTTCCCCATCCCTTTTTGTCACATTGACTTGACTGATTTCTTCAGCGATGGATACGTTACCGGCATCCGTCAACTTGTGATCCTTTCTGTTTTGTAAGATTTTCATCTCTGGTCCTGACTCGCTCCTTGCGTCCGATAAATTTGCTTTTCTGTTGTCTTTAGACCAGCAGTTACTTTCATGATGCCCATATCGACCGCACTTTCCACAACGAGTGTTTCTATGTGGATTATCAGGACACCTATTTGCAAAGTGTCCAGGCTTGTGACAGTAGGAACAGACTTCTGCGGCCTTGGGGGCCCCAGACTGGTTCTTCTTAATGGTAAGAGTAAGGCTTTCCAACTGCGAGGTTATCATGTCAAGTCGATTATCGAATCGGGTTTCCAACCTTTCTTCCAAGTTTTTGACATCGCTCCTGACTGATTCCAATGCTGCTGCGCTAGTCGCTGGCCTTGATAATTCTTTTCAGGATGTACGATAGCAGATGTACGGGTTTCCCTCGTACCTCACTAGTGACTGAAACGTCTCCGAATTTTTGACAAATTCTACTATGGTACCCTTCAGTTCATTAAAAGTGTGAGGGCCCTTGATGAGGAGGAAATCGGAGAGCCGCTTATCCCCCATCGCCGCCTTACGCAGCATTCCGTACTTGGCTTGGGCGTTGAACCCAGCCTTTTCATAGAGATCACACAAGTATACCAATGAGCTTAACAAATCGTCGAAGTTGAGCCGGGCCTCTATGGCGGTACGAATCATCTCATCTGGTTCTACCTCCTTAGCATATTCTTTCACAAGCCACTCACATACCTCACCGAAGTTACGCCCATTCCCGTTAAGAGACCACCCGTTGATAAACTTGGCCTTATATTTGTGCTTTGCGTCACCATGAAGATAGGCGAAGATACTTTCGGCCTTCTCTTCATCGCTCTTCTCACGCATCACAACGTTGACATATGTATAGAGAAACTCCTCAACGTCTTCATTCTTGCCCCCTGTGAACGTTATACGAGCAGCGTTGAGATCCATGATTACAGAAAAGAAATCCCCTCGAATGGTTCCCTAAGACTGCTCAACTCGAATACCTCGGGTGCAACCCCCTCCACAAGAGTACCAAATGATAGGGGTAAATCGTCGGGAGAAGAGATATTCAGAACCAACTACCCCAAGAAGGAGGTGTTGCAAGCGACAAAAGTGCTACCGTGGTATAGTTGAACAAATAAAAAGGAGTGTATATGGGAGAGAGTTGAGAGGGCTACAAGCAAGTATAAAAGGGGCAGGGTCTACCACTGATCTCTGCGACTGCTTAGGAAAAATTTTCTTGGGTTGAAGTTGACTCTCAACTTCCTACTACTCGGAGCTTGACCTGAAGTTGTCTGCCAACTTGCTTGACCTCTCCATGAGGAAGCAGTTTACTCAGCTTATATAGACTTTTGGCTACCTAAAGTCCGAACAAAACTACAGAAGTACCAGGAAATGCATAAAAAACTTTGTGTGGACAATATACTCTAACAAAAGATACTTAAGAAACTAACAATAATGGTCCTCTTATTTCCCATTCTCTAAATCAGATCCAAACAACTCCTCTAAAATATCCATGCTGTCCAAGCAGTCCCCACAAATATCTGCGAATGGCTCACAGCTCTCTATTCCCCCTGGGAGATATCTAACTACTAAATATATCTCCATCCGGTTCCATCGTCGGCACACTTGATCCATACTCTCCATTCCAGGCCCCACCAGTCCAACACTTTCCATTCCCCCTGTTCCCTCATCCTCCTCCTCCTCCTCCTCCTCTCCTCCCCATCTCCTCTTCATCCTCTTCCTCATCCCCTCATCCTCCTCATCCTCCTCATCCTTCTCCCGAGCCTCGTGCACTAGCTCAGGGGCTAACCATTCCTCGAAGGACTCCCCGCTCTCCTCCTCGACCTTCTCAGCCTCTCCCTCACTTACCTCCCTCGCTTCTTCTTCTATGAAGAGGCGGCGAACGAACTCGATGATTTGCTTCTTTGTTTGCCGCCGGATGTAGTCGTCGGCATCGGTTGGCCCGTAGGCGGCGAGACGAAGGCCATTGATGGGACGGGAAGGGCGGTTTTTGGAAATGGGGACAGAGGGGCGAAGGTTGTTCATTTTGATAGACGTCGGGGAACGGGAGGTAGGGTGTTTTGGGTGTGTGGGGGAGAGAGGTGATGAGTAAAATGATCGGGGCATTTGGAACTTAGAATAAAGGGGTTTAAATAGGCTCCCGGGCAGGTTCTATAGATTAGGAATAGGTAAAATAAATCTGCAAGGGATTTTGTAGTATTGCATTTGCGCCCTTTTTCTCAAAAAAAACGAATTTGGAGGAGGAGGTAAGCAAAAAGGGAAAAAGAACTTGATTCGGGATCGATTCAGAGGGGTAGATACAGTATAAAAATATCTAGATAAAATGGAAGTAAATTTGGGGAGGACCGCGGTAATGATAAGCGAGGTTCAGGGAGGACGAGGAAGGACCGGAACTATAAGCAAATTTGGACAAGGAGAGGTAGTACAGTAAACTATAGGCCTGTAGATGACGGCGACAAAAAAAATCTGCGCCTAACAC